>ML321656.1:60000-108520 GCA_005239505.1 Nicotiana paniculata | reverse complement strand
GGGGGGTAGAGTTTAACCTCATACAGGATGAAGGCAGAAATTAGCCTTATGCAAGGGAAGACAGCGTTTAACCTTATGCAAAAAGTAGAATGAATAGAAGATAGTAGCAGAATTTCGATAATGCGATTGTTGTGAGGATTTTGACTTTGCGGCATGTCTATCCTTTATCCCTACATCCAAAGAAAAATCGTGAGTTTTTTAGATGGGGGAGGTTGATTCGTGTCCCCGCTGGCTTTGCTTGTCCTTCTTTGATTGGTCTGATGATCCTGTTTGCATCATCGGGGTAGCATTTGGCTAAACAGAGTTACCTTACAAGCAAGCATGCATAGTTTTGTAAAGACATAGTAAAAACGTACTTTAAGAATTTTAGATGAACCGACGACCGTGACAAGATCCAAGATATGGAAACCTCTTTTGCTATGGAATTTTGAAGGTCCTCCTCAAAATTCTGCCCGAGTTAGATGGATTGATGCCTCTGACTGTTGTACATGTTGTGATCGGCTGATCTTGCTTTGGAATTTTGAGGGTCCTTCTTAAAATTCCGCCCCAATTTCCAATTGTGGGGGAAAATAAGATTTTTATTGGTTTGTGACCGAACGCATAAGGCTGCCTATGTATCCCCTATTAAACGGGAATCAGGTCGGGCGTATCTGTAGGTAGTGATACCTAAAACTCGAACAGGACTGATGTAGTCACCTCAGCCTCTCCTGATGGCTGTATCTGTACTATAATGGGATTGAGTGTAAGTGCTGGCTTCCTGGGATCATCACCTTCTTTGATTAAAACCCGATTGATCCCTCTGGATCCCATTCTTCATCTATTTCCAATCACATTGATGCCTCCACCCCTGTGGTCTGGGAGGGGTTATTGCGGATATTGGGAGTAGCCTCCTTTGCCTGGATGATTTTATTGTCAATCAAATCCTGGATTTTATCCTTCAACGAGCGGCATTCATCGATGGTATGTACCTTCATGCCGGAATGGTATGCACATGTTTTGTTTGGATTGACCCACTGGGATGGATTTTTTGTGGCTACAACAGGGATGAGAGTGACGTAGCCAGAAGCTTTTAGCCTTTCATATAACTGGCCAATAGGCTCGGCAATGGCGGTATACTGTTTGGGTGGCCTGCGGTCAAAGTTTGGTCGAGGTCTTGGGAAGTTTTGGCGAGCTGGATGTGACTGAAAGTGAGACGGTTGGGAGTTGTAGGTGTGATAGGCAGTGACTGGTTGGGAATATTTGGGAGATGTCGGTTGATATGCAGGTGGAGGTGATGGTTGGTATGTCTATGGAGGTGCTGGCTGATATGTAGGTAGAGGTGCTTGATATGCAAGTGGGGAGGTTCAGTACATTAGTGGAGATTTGGGCCCCTGTGCAACCATTACCGCTCCTACGTCTTTCTTCTTAGATATGCCACCAGACTGCAGTGCTTTGTTGGTGGCTTGCTGTGCTTCAAAATTTGTGACCATCCCGCTCTTGATACCCTCTTCAATTCTTTCCCCAAGCTTGATGATGTCAGAGAACTTGTTATTTTCAATCACCATTAGCCTTTCATAATATTGCGGGTCATGTGCCCTGACGAAGAATTTTTTCATTTGCTCTTCGTCTAATGCCGGCCTGACCTTGGCCGCTTCCGACCTCCAACGAGTGGCATACTCGCGAAAGGTTTCAGTGGGTTTTTTTAGATTCTGGATGTAAAAGACATCCGGTTCATTTTCCATGTTGAACCTGAATCGGTCCATAAAATCCGATGCCATGCTTACCCAATTAGACCACTTCTTAGGATCCTGGCTGATGTACCAAGACGCATCCCCTGTGAGTCTCCTCATGAACAATTTCATCCGGATCTTTTCATCTATTCTAACTCCGAATAGTTTGTCATAATAGGTCCTCAGATGGAACCTAGGATCACTAGTACTGTCGAATATCTCGAACTTGGGAGGTTTGTAACCCTCCGATAGTTCTTCATCAGGCTGTATGTAGAGATCTTCATAATTCAATCCTTCGATCCCCTTACCTACTTCCACGCCTTGAACTCGGCTAGTCAATTTCTTTAGTTCTACGACCAAGTTCCTAATACGCATATCCTTCTCACTGGATTCCAGTGTGTAAGAGATGGTTGAGTGGAGTGAGGTAGAGTCTCCACGTATATGGGGTTATTCTGGTGGCTTGGTGCTTGAGCATATAGGTGATCGTTGGTGGAGTTTTGTGGTTCAGGAATGATGGGCGGGATTTTTTGGGGACTGTGGCAAGTGTTTTGTTGGTATTGTGGTGGGATGGTTTGATTTTTCGGTGGAGTTGTATAGTGGTGAGTTGCAGGAGGATTCTGTTTGTTGGGGATATTCTGAGGTGGTACGGGGTTTTGAGTTTTCGGGTGACTGACATCCGGAACACTAAGTGATAAGAACAAGTTTGCTAGGTTCATGCTCAAGTTCTCCTTGAAATTTCAGTAGCCTTTGTTCAAGTTGCGACACAGTATCATTCTGGACCTGAGTACCCCGACTGTCAGAAGCTTCTGTATGTTCAACTGGTGTTGTGTTTTATTTTCTGATGTTATTCTAGTCTTCCATCTTACCTTTGCATTTGCCTTTAGCTGGACTAGGAGGAGGAGAAGGTGGAGGGCCCCTGGATCTTGTATGATATGCTGATGATTCCAGAATGCATGAACCTACCTTTTGGGAAGGGGAATAATCAAAAGAAATAAAATAAAAACAAAAGGTAACAAGCCAGTGAGGGTTATGACGAAAGTATTTGCAGCATTTAAACACATATTGCAGGAATGTAAATGCGCGTCTTAATTTGGGAGCCTTGTTATGCCCGAGGTAGGCCTAGCGACAAGTTAGTTTGGAGAACTTAGATTCCAAAATGCCTCATTTCATTAATATAGATAGACAAATCCCAAAAACGATACTGAAAATAACAAATAAGTCACTAATGGGATCCAACCTTATTACATTTATGAAAGCAAAAAGGTAAATCTAGCCTATTTGGTCCTAGAAGGACCTTTCCCAGATTCGATATTCTTGATTCCATCAAACAAGTTCCCCAGCTCGTGCAGTCCCAGCAACAAGTCTGCTCTAGCCAGGTGTCCTCCTTCATTCCCCTAAGCGTTCTGGAAATCCTCGATCCTTTTGATGACTTTTCCTTTTAACTCCACTATTCCTCGCTCAAGATATTCCAGCTTCCTATTGGAGAGGACATCCATCTCTTTCCATTCCTTGATCAGCCTCTTGTTGGTCTCATGTATTTCCCTGTGCTCGTTCTCGGAATCGCAAATCCTTTCGTACTTGACCTGAGCCTTGACATCCTCGTCTATGATTCTATTGCCTCAGCTGATTCCCGGCCTCACTATCCCGTCCAAGTTGTCTTCTAGCCATGCATGGTATAAAGGTGCACATCCTGCATGGTACCTATCTGGTCCAATAGTATTCTTCTCCATGATGATTTTGCAGTGCCACATGTGTTGATCTTGGCACTTGTAGGGGACGTCATCGTCCTGGAAATTTGCTCTGAAGTGACCCATTTTAGCAACCTTTGGTACAACTTGTTTTCTGCCTGCCTGCCTCATGACTCGGAGAGGAACATAGGGATATATACCTCTCAACCCGATCAACACTAAGTGTGGTGCATCCCTGGATCTGATGATAAATTTGTCCGTCGGGAACCACTCGAACATCCATTGCACCTGTTCCTCGGTTAGATTATCAAAGAATTCCACCCACTCCTTGGTAGTTTCCAGCTGAGCAAATTTGTTCGGAATGTAAGTCATCTGCTTGGGGTGATGGAAAGCAATGTGATCATTCCAAGCCCTTCGCAGAAGTTCTTGGCGATATTGGCCCTTTTGAAGGTGTTCTAAGAGCCATAACTGCAACAACAAGTTGCAACCCTCAAAATGTTTAACTCCTCTTTGACAATGCTCCAAGGCTCGGTAAATATCAACTAAGATCGTAGGGACAATGCTGAAGGTTTGCCCATCGATCCCTTCCATCAAGGCCCTGGTTACCATGGCTAGCCTGGTATGAATCCTTTCCCTCTTTGTCGGGAACACTATCAAGCCCAAAAATCACACAATAAACACGCATACCCTACGGTGGATGTGACCTAGAGACGTGATGGAAAAATTTTCATGATAGGTACGGTATGATTTTTTGTGACCGTATCTTTCATACAAATACTCGAAAGGTATGTAAGATTGTTTCAAACACTCCAATTCAACATTCTTTTTCAACCCCATCATTTTCAGTTACCTTTGCCCGTGCGGTTTTGTAATGACCCGGCCGGTTGTTTCGAGAATTTATCCCCATTTCCCCCGTTTTAGCTTCATTTATGTGTGTTGGGTTGGTTGGTTCGGGTTCAGAGTGGTCATGATGAGAATTTAGGCAATTAGCCTCTCAAAGTAGGCTAATATTGAGAAAGTCAATTGAGAATTGACTTATTGTTAAACGACCTCCGAATGCGGATTTTATGGCTCAAATAGCTTTGTTAGGTGATTTAGGACTTAGGAGTTTGTTCGGAATGGAGTTTGTTCGGAATGGAGTTTTGATGTCCGGTGTAGAATTAGGCTTGAATTGGCGAAAGTTAGTTTTTGGCGATTTTCGGTCAGCAGTGGAAAATAGGCTATTGGTGTCGGAATAGAATTCCGCAAGCTGGAACAGGTCCGTACTGTCATTTTGAGTATGTGTGAAAATTTTCAAGTCAATCGGAGGAGTTTGTGTTGGTTTCGGTGTAGTTGGCGAAATTTGGAAGTTTCAAAGTTCATAGGCTTGAATTTGATGTAATTTTGGTGTTTTTGTGTTGTTTTTGGTGTTTCTAAGGCTCGACTAAGTTGGAATAATGCTATGGGGTGTGTTGGTATGTTTTGTTGGGGCCCCGAGGGGCTCGAGATTGATTTCATATGGTTAGCGTGGTTTTCAACTTGGAAAATTTGCAGAAATAGCTGCTGGTGTGATTTTTGGTGTTGGCCGCACCTGCGGATGGGTAGCCGCAGGTGCGAAAAAGGCTAGGCAGAGGAATTTCCGCAGGTGCGAAATTTTGGCCGCACCTGCGAAGTCGCAGGTGCGGAGGATTGGTCGCAGGTGCGGAATTGGTCCGTTAAGTGGGATTCCGCAGGTGCGCACCTGGGATCGCTGGTGCGGGACCGCAGGTGCGACCAAGTGTCCACAGGTGGGGAAATGCTGGAAGAAAAAGTGTATAAGAGGCATCCGTGAAATTCATTTCATTTCACCATTTTTTGCATGTGAGAGGAGCTCCTTTGTAGGCAGATTGGAGAGGGGATTCGTGATTCTTCAGGAAAGGTAAGTTCTCGGGTTATTAAAATCATTTATATGCTATTTAGATTCGTATTTGGCTTGTATTTGAAGAATTAAAGTAAGAAAAGTTTGGAATGGAAGGAAGGAGGTCAGAATTTCTTTTGGCAATTTTAGTGGACAGCTGTGGTCCGATTTTAGTGTTCTTGGTATGTATAGATCGTGGGAGGACGAGGATTCTAATGATGTAAATTTTATCGAATTCCTAGATGCGGGCCCGGGGCTGGGGTTTGGCCGAATTTTGAGATTCTTGTATAATTTGATAATTTTCGATTGGGTTGTGTTCCTTGAGTATATATTAATGATGTTGAACTGATTTTGGCTAGATTCGGAGAAATCGGGAACCAATTTGAGGGGCATGAGCATAACGGACTAGTGTTGTGGCCTGGTACAGGTAAGTAATGGTTATAAATCTTGTCCTGAGGCTATGGAACCCCGGACTACATATTTTCTCACTAATTTTAGAAAGGCGTACATGTCGGATGACGAGTATGTGGCGCGTACTGATTTTTGGATTGGACTAGGTCCTCTCCGTGGCAACTAATGAGTTTACTCAAAACCTTATGTTAAATCATATTCTAAATATTGTTGAAGTATTTGGGCTATAAGTCGTGTTTGGGGCCTCGTGCCGATCTGTTTAGACCCCTTGGGGGCTTTTCACTGTTGTTTTTCCTCACTTGGTATTGATGATTTCACTCAGCTGCATTGTGCATATTATTTTCGAAACTCAGCATGATTTACACCACTTTGAGATTTAAACTGATGTTTTGGGTCGAGTACCCTGTTTTACTGATTCACCGAGGGGCCTTTCGAGTGGTTCTGCTGAGAGTGGTCGAGGGCCAGAGTGATGGTGAGTTACTGAGTGTGGCCGAGGGCCAAGAATGATGGTGATGTGCTGAGTGATATTAGCGCTTGGGCTGAAGGAGCCCCTCCGGAGTCTGTACACACCCCTAGTGAGCGCACCAAGTGCCGAGTGACGAGTGATTGAGAGGCCGAGTAACAAGTGATTGGGAGGCATGAGTGATTTTGAGGTGCTGAGTGACTGTGAGGCATGCCCGGGGGGCTGATTATGATACATGTTTTGCCCGAGGGGCTACTGATGATTTTACTAAATTCATTTTCATACTAAATCTTTCGGTTTGAAGTTGTTAAAACTATGCATTCTTTAAAGGACTTTTCTGAAGTTGATTTTAAGGCATGATGATTTCACATATCTATGTTATACTCTTGGAAAGAAAAGTTGTGCATCTTGTGATTTGATGGCATTGATTTTATGTGTTTCTTGCTGCTCAGACCTGATTTATTTTCATTACTACTGAGTTGGCGTATTCACATTACTCCCTGCACCTTGTGTACAGATTCAGCTATTAGGGCAGGGTGAGCTGCCTATCTGTTCCAGAGATTCTCGGAGGTTTGCAAGGTTGCTGCATGCGTCCGCAGTCCTACTCCCTCTCCTGCTTAATATTATAGAATTTATTTTTGGTTAAGTTGTATATTTTATGTAGATGCTCGTGACCGGTGACTCCGGGTTCTTGGGGGTTTTATTTAATGTTTAGTATAGATTTTTTTTTTTTATAAATGTTTAAAGTAAACTTTTATGGGTAATCGGTATAGTAAAGATGTAAAAGGGAAGCTTATTATGATTCGAGTTTGGGTTTTGGGTGGCCTAGTTCCATGATAGGCGCCATCACGACTGACTTGAATTTTGGGGTCGTGAAAGCTTGGTATCAGAGCGCTAGTTTACATAGGACTCACTGGTCATGAGCAGGTTTAGTAGAGTCTTGCGGATCGGTATGGAGACGTCTGTACTTATCTTCGAGAGGCGGCGGAACCCTTAGGAAATCTCACATTTTTAAAATTCTTGTCATGTGAATCCATTGTATTCAATCAAGAGCGTAACTCTTGAATTCCTTCCATGTATTCGAGCACGCACGAGAGCGCCTGGTATCAGTTGTGCATCGACGACTTGTGGCTTCCATGGATAAGAAGTGATTTTGACATGTTGGTAATGGTCCAGTCTGGAGGACTTGAGGCCGGATTCATTATGTGGCTTGGTTGCTGAGATTTTCGTTGTGTGGGCACATGTAATTGGGGACTTGTATGTCCGTTTATGTTCTTATTGATGAGAATTGGTGACTAAGATGCCTATGTGGTCGGTGTGATTTGATGGTTAGATGTGTTCAGACTGTGATTTGTGGCAAAAGGGTTGGCTGGAAATGTGGCAAGATTTATTGAGTGTTCGATTTCTGTCTCGATTTGGTATATGGCCTTGAGTTGTGAGTATGTTGGAAGACCTTTCATGTTGTGTAGTTGCGGAGTCAAGCGGATTTCTCTGTTGGGTTATGAGTCCCTGGTGATGTCTTTGAGTTGATCATTTTCCCCAGTAACGTTCATGTATTTGATTGACGCTGTATTCCAGCCGTATTAGCACTCCTTGTTATTGTATTCATTGATGGCGTCCTGGTATATTCGTGTAGCCGGGAGTAGCATACTCAGTATATGAGGATGGCATTATATGGATTCAGGGAGGAAAGGCTATATGCCAATTCTCCGAGTGTGACTTTTGGCTCGGGTCAGTAGCATTCTTGGGACACGCGGTGTCCAGTGAGGGTATCCATGTGGTCAGACATGTGTGGATAGAGCTTCCAGAAGCTCGAGATTTCTGTGACCACCGCTCCAATGTTAGTTCTTCCATCAGCTTCAGGTTTTGTTTTACCGCGTATCGTGGTGCCTCGAGGGTAGGCGTTGGTTGTTTTCAGATGTAGGAAGGTGTAGTGATTGCGTGATAGTTCTGGTCTTCAGAAGTGTATGGAGAGATAGCAATTGAGGCTAAGCGAGCATGGGTATCTCCTGCGGGTTGTCCCAGGGCATGTGGTCCCTATGTAGTTCTGTATCAAGTTCTCTTCTCCCAGTAAAAGATATATGTTGTGATTGGAGTTTAGATCGCTTGTGGAAGTTGGCGTGACTATTGTGATGGTGGATGCAAGATTGGCAATTTATTTGAGTGTTAGATGGTTTGGGTCATATAAGCTTATGGAGGATTTAGTTGAATCCCACCACAGCATGGTGGCAGTGATAATGTGTGGGCATAGTCTTGTTTTTCTTGATCCGTGGGGGAGTTCGTTATTAATAAGTTGATTACATGATTATGTGTGGTATTGGTTTCAGTTCGAGGTATATTGGTAAATCAGTTATGACCTGCAGGTATGGGGTCTGGTAATGTCCCGAGTAAGGGAAATTTCTTCGATATCGGTTGTAATGTACTCTGTTGGGTAATTGGGTTCTATTGAATGAGTTAGTGGAAATTCTAAAAGGTGTAGTGTGTGCAGTGTATGAATTTTCTTGTGGCTTCAAGTGAGTGGATTACTTTCCTAGTATGTCAGTGTGCAAATGGGTCAGATCGATTCTGTCTAATTGGTCAGTGTGATTGAGATTTACATTAGCGGATGTCAAGACTGTGGTATTCTACATATCGGTATCAGGAAGGTGAAGGTAATGTCTTTAGATTCACATGAAGTCTCTTCAGGGTAAGTTTTTCTAATGTGGTGCATTTGGGGATGATCGAGGGAGTATTCAGTCGCTTATGAGCCTTAGACGGTATGGTTTTGTGCTTGGGTCGCATGTGGTGAGTAGGGGTTGCAAATGTGTGGTATTACAGTAGGAAGAAGTATCAATTTGAAGGTAAGTCAGAAGAAACTTGGGTAAATAGGGTAACTTGGTAGTAGGTCGGATCGGCATGGTGAGGGATACGATTAGTTCTTTGGGTTTTCATAAGGTGACGAGTTTTTCGGGTGTATCTTTGCAATGCTCTTGGATTTTTGGTGGCATGTGTAGTTTGGTTGAGTTAGAAGAGTTCAGTCCTGATGGTTTGGTGTTGTGCAAATGGGATTTCGGATAGTTCCGGATGGTTTCTACCACAGTTAAGGGTTCATATATTATTATGGCGTGTAGTGAGTTTGTTTCTAAATGGGATCAAATGGAAGTTCTTGGTTAGTTGGGTATGTAGTTTCTTGTGGCTCGGAAGGGACCATGGAGTTCCCGTATTTTTCCTAGGTTGGCATGGTGTGTGCGGTATGTTGGGTATAGTTGAGATTTGCTTATGCGAGGTCACAGTTCGGTTCTGGAAGGTCATAATTCTTAGGCAACATGGGCAATTTCAGATGACTAGGTAGATGATATCACTAATTGGTACGACGTGATGAGGGTATATATATTTCGGAAAGAGCAATGTGTTTGAGTTAAGGGTACTTCATTGGTATCGCGGCGCCCTATTGTTGGATCTACTGTTGATTTTCAAGGTTGCTTGGTGAACAGAAGAATTATAAGGGTATCCTTCATGGAATGAGTGAATATTTGGGATGTGTTGTATTCGAGTGGTGGAGTTTTGATCAGATATGGTAATCCGTACATTTCATGGACTTCGAGACTGAGAGTTCTCATAAATAGGATATTTGTGGAAGTGAACTGTGAAGATGCGAGCTGAGCTAGTCGGATATTAGTATGTACCATGATTCTGTCATTATGAACTTTTCGGTAAGTTGTCTACCTGTTGTGGGTGATCAGAGTTAATTTAGGGTTACTGGTAGGCTAATATGGGTGTGTGTTCTGCACCGGGTCGGAATTGTTGGCTCCGAATTTCTACTATTGAGGAATGTACCATTCGATTGTGATTGAGTTTATTCATATTCTAGAGTGATCTATAAGTTACCCTTCAGTGTTGCAAGGAATGGTGATTATTGGTTATATGCACATATGGTGCGGTTCTAATTAGGCTCTATAGCTAGATTTGAGTAAGTTAAGTAATTTGGGTGTTGCGGGATTGAGGCGTGTTGGTTATATACCTTCTATTTCGGGTGGCATGGTATTGTCCAGTTTTCCCCGTGGTTATGGGTATGCACTTTGAGTACCTAATGGCGAATTTCGAATGGTTAATGATTTTGGGCAAGGTGTCTTGAAATATTTCAAGTGGACCAGCGGTTGGATGAGATCGCGTAGTGTAGCGGAGTTATGTAGGGGTATGACCTTTGGTAATGGATTCATGTGTTTTGATTTTTATGGTGTGTAGGCTGTTAGCATGATATGGTGATGGTAATTATTAATGTCAGGATAGTCCTCTCGTGTGGATCTTTTACATAAGTTGATTTCACTGGGATGTTGCTGTTAAGTGCCCAAGTTTCACAGGTTTTGGCTTCGAATTGTAACAATGTGTCGAATTGTTAGTGTCATGTTATCAGGGTGGTTGTGATGGATGAGAGGAGGTCATTGGACCTAGAATGAATATTTTCGGAATTTTCTACAGCATAGTTAGAAGGATAAATATTGGGAGTCGACTTCGAAATCTTCTATAATTCCTGTTTGGGAAGGGGGAGTTTCATGTCTGACTGATCGAACGAATGGTTGTTAGTTCTATGTGCTTCTTTCATCATCGGAAGTATATGGAAGTGTTAGAGCGAGGCATTTCTTGATAAGAGGTTATGTACTGGTACTGGGTTGTTCTGAGCAGTTATTGTGACTAAGAGTTATCGCTATGAGTGTTTGAGTCACGCGGTGTATTATGTGATTTCATCTGGGGTACGTATAGAGCTTGATGCAGCATGTTCATACTTGTTCAGTTCATAGTTATGGAAATTTTGATCTTGTATATCATTTTAGAAGTGGGAATTTGGTTCTAAGGTTTATGGGCCAGGATTTGGATTTCGAAATTTCAACGGTATTGTGCTATTGGACCTATATGAGATAGAGTGACGTGGGATCACCCCCAGGTATGTGCATGGTAAGATGCGTAACAGTTTGATAGTGTTGGAGAACAACTCTTGGCATGTTCGAGGACGAACGTATGTTTAAGTGGGGGAGGATGTAACGACTCGGTCGGTCGTTCCAAGAATTTAGCCTCATTTCCCCCGTTTCAGCTTCATTTATGTGTGTTGGGTCGGTTGGTTCGGGTTCAGAGTGGTCATGATGATAATTTAGGCAATTAGTCTCTCAAGGTAGCCTAATAGTTGAGAAAGTCAACTGAGAATTGACTTATTGGTAAACGACCTCAGAATGTGGATTTTATGGCTCAAATAGCTTCGTTAGGTGATTTGGGACTTAGGAGTATGTTTAGAATGGAGTTTTGATGACCGGTGTAGAGTTAGGCTTGAATTGGCGAAAGTTAGTTTTTGGAGATTTTTGGTCGTTAGTGGAAAATAGGCTATCGGGGTCGGAATGGAATTCCGGAAGTTGGAACAGGTTCGTAATGTCATTTTGAGTATGTGTGCAAAATTTCAGTTCAATCAGAGGTGTTTTGGTTGGTTTCGGTGTAGTTGGTGAAATTTGGAAGTTTCAAAGTTCATAGGCTTGAATTTGATATAATTTTGGTGTTTTCGTGTTGTTTTGGTGTTTTGAAGGCTCGACTAAGTTGGAATAATGCTATGGGGTGTGTTGGTATGTTTGGTTGGGGCCCCGAGGGGCTCGGGATTGATTTCGGATGGTTAGCAGGGTTTTGAACTTGAAAAATTTGTAGAAATAGCTGCTGGTGTGATTTCTGGTGTTGGCCGCACCTGCGGATGGGTAGCCGCAGGTGCGATGGGCAATTCGTAGGTGCGAAAAAGGCTAGGCAGGGGAATTTCTGCAGGTGCGAAGTTTTGGCCGCAGCTGCGAAGTCGCAGGTGCAGAGGATTGGCCGCATGTGCGGAATTAGTCCTTTAAGTGGGATTCCGCATGTGCGTACCTGGGACTGCAGGTGCGGGTCCGCAGGTGCGACCAAGTGTCTGCAGGTGCGGAAATGCTGGCAAAAACAGTGTATAAGAGGTATCCGTGAAATTCATTTCATTTCACCATTTTTTGCATGCGAGGGGAGCTCATTTGAAGGCATATTGGAGATGGGATTCGTGATTCTTCAGGAAAGGTAAGTTCTCGGGTTATTAACATCATTTCTATGCTATTTAGATTCGGATTTGGTTTGTATTTGAAGAATTAAAGTAGTAAAAGTTTGGAAAATGGGAGAAAGGAGTTGGGAATTTCTTTTGGCAATTTTAGTGGACAATTGTGGTCTGATTTTAGTGTTCTTGGTATGTATAGAATCGTGGGAGAATGAAGATTCTAATGATGCAAATTTTATCAAATTTATAGATTTGCGCCTGGGGCTCGGGTTTGGCCGAATTTCGAGATTCTTGTATAATTTGATAATTTTCGATTGGGTTGTGTTCCTTGAGTATATATTAATGATGTTGAACTGATTTTGACTAGATTCGGAGAAATTGGGAGCCAATTTGAGGGGCATGAGCATATCGGACTAGTGTTGTGGCCCGGTAGAGGTAAGTAATGGTTATAAATCTTGTCCTGAGGGTATGGAACCCCGGACTACATATTTTCTCACTGAATTTAGAAAGGCGCACATGTCGGATGAAGAGTATGTGGTGCGTACTGATTTTTGGATTGGACTAGGTCCTCTCTGCGGCAACTAATGAGTTGCATATTTACTCAAAACCTCATGTTAAATCATATTCTAAAGATTGTTGAAATACTTGGGCTATAAGTCGTGTCTGGGGCCTCGTGCCGATCTGTTTAGACCCCTTGGGGGATTTTCACTGCTGTTTTTCCTCACTATGTATTGATGATTTCACTCAGCTGCATTGTGCATACTGTTTTCGAAACTCAGCATGATTTACACCACTTTGAGATTTAAACTGATGTTTTGGGTCGAGTACCCTGTCTTACTGATTCGCCCGAGGGGCCTTTCGAGTGGTTCTGCTGAGTGTGGCCGAGGGCCAGAGTGATGTGAGGTGCTGAGTGTTGCCGAGGGACAAGAGTGATGGTGAGGTGCTGAGTAATATTAGCGCGTAGGCTGAAAGAGCCCCTCCGGAGTCTGTACACACCCCCAGTGAGCGCATCGAGTGCCGAGTGACGAGTGATTGGGAGGCATGAGTGATTGTGAGGTGTTGAGTGACTGTGAGGCATGCCCGAGGGGCTGATTATGATACATGTTTTTCCCGAGGGGCTACTGATGATTTTACTACATTCATTTTCATACTAAATCTTTCGATTTGAAGTTGTTAAAACTATGCATTCTTTAAAGGACTTTTCTAAAGTTGATTTCAAGGCATGATGATTTCACATATCTATGTTATACTGTTGGAAAGAAAGGCTGTGCATCTTGTGATTTGATGACATTGATTTTATGTGTTTCTTGTTGCTCAGACCTAATTTATTTTCATTACTGCTGAGTTGGCGTACTCATATTACTCCCTGCACCTTGTGTGCAGATTCAGGTGTTAGGGCAGGGTGAGCTGCCTATCTGTTCCAGAGATTCTTGGAGGTTTGCGAGGTAGCTGCATATGTCCGCAGTCCTTCTCCCTCTCCTGCTTACTATTATAGAATTTATTTTTCGTTAAGTTGTATATTTTATGTAGATGCTCGTGCCCGGTGACACCGGGTTCTCGGGGGTTGTATTTAATGTTCAGTATAGATTTAACTATTTTATAAGTGTTTAAAGGAAACTTTTATGGGTAATCGGTATAGTAAAGATGTAAAAGGGAAGCTTATTATGATTCGAGTTTGGGTTTTGGCTGGACTGGTTCCATGATAGGCGGAATCAAGACTGGCCTGGATTTGGGGTCGTGAGAGGTTCTCAGGTAACAACAACCCAGGGCTTTCCCAAGATATCCCAGCATGTCCTCCTATTTCTTCTAAGAGCGGCATCATTTCAATATTCCCAAAGCAGAATACAGCTCTTCACTATCGCAAAACAATGTGGCAGCCTTAATCAACATGTTGTTCGGCTGGATGTCCAGGAGAAGAAGGTAAATTTCCCAGATGCTTCCTCACGTGTTTCTTATCATTTGAAGGAAGGTCTTCCCACCAGTCTAGGAGCATTGGGTGGATATTGCTGACCATACCGAATCTGGGGACCTCGTGCCTCATTTTCTGCAAGACAAAAATGGTTAGGCTCTTTCCCACACCAGACTAGACTATTTATACACTTATGATTAGCATACATGCATTTAGTTCTCCAAATTAATGCATAGAACATGATCGCGTCCGTTGGGATTATGAAAACCCGGGTGGACTTTTGGATAAGGCTTTCTTAAAAGGTTTTTGTGCGGGCGACACACTAACCAGCTAGGTTTGACCATGATGCATGCACAATATAACAAGAGTAAGGTTTCTATGGGGTTTTAGACCCGTACCCTCGAGCGGACAACTATAATGGAAAAGGCACAGAACCATCGACTGCACCGCTGATCGACTTGTTTTACCGCAAATAAGCCTTTCCAAATTTAGGGGTGATATAAATAGGAAGAGCGCAACCACTCATCAAGCGTTGCTATAGGATTTGTTCAGGCACAAGTGGAATATGATGTTGAGCATGATTATGCAGCAATAAATAAGCAATAAACAACATGTTTTCACATATTTACATACAGTGAAAGCGATAAATACAACAGTTATAATTGAAAAGCGGTTACAAAGGAAACAAGAAACATGTCAATTTCATTTTGGGAAAATAAATACTTGGGAAAGTAAACAATTAATTGCACATAAAGGGGAAAGGGAAAGGGAAAGGGAAAGGGTGCAAGCATTAACAAAATAAAGCACATTTAGAAAAATTCACAAAGCAGTTTGTAATGGTAAAAGCCCAGGCTCCCCAGTAGAGTCGTCATGTTGTCGCGACCCCTTTTTCCTCTCCTTTTGGATTAGTCCGGGTTTTTGACATTATTGGGACAACTCATTTCCTTTTGGGAAAAGGGATGTAAGAAATTTGAAGAGTCTCCACCTAACGAATTAAGGTGCGTTAGGACACCTATTATGGGTCATTTATAACACTAATTGTATAACCAGATATATGGTAAGGGCTTGAAGTTACTTCAAGGGGTAGGTGTTAGGCACCCCTCGAAGTCCACAACTGTGGGTCCCGGCCAAACTTACTTTGTGAATTAATCAGGTGTAAATAAGCAGTCTAAGAATATATATGTGAATAAATGAAGGCTTTACCAGATTATCAGTCTAAGCACACATATTTAAATGAGTGAAAGGGGTCCTAAGTTATTTATCCTATAGGATCATATCCATGCAATGCCTGGTAATCACTCCTCAATGAGGGGCTACACGTTGCATTAGCGCACGTCTAATCATATCCTTTTCTACCCATTACCGCACCCCTTAGTGGTTATTAAGTGAATTTTATTTGGCGAGCTCTAAGCGTGTTGTTACCCATCCCTTCCTTGTGGTCCCGGAGGAGTTTTAGGACCTATAAATCTGGGCAATTCTAGACAACCCCTAAGGTATTTAGAAAGGAAAAATCTAGGCGACAAGCAAATAACAGGTAGGACCAGCAAGTAAGTGATAGAAAGCAATTAAAGGACTCATGTTTACCTCCACACATACAGCAAACAAACAACACGTCTCAAACACAAATACAGACAGTTTTTAGAAAATATACAAAATATGCAACACTGTTTCACAAACTCAATGGCAGGGTCCTAATCAGTTTGTCTACTGATTTTAAATCCTGTACAACTTAGAAGTAAACAATCAAAAATACAGTTTCTAATTTTATATAGAGATTAATTACCTATTTCACGACCCAGAATCCATAAGGTCGTGATGGCGCCGGACATCATTGTCGGGCAAGCCAATCATTAATTAATTGAAACAATTTCCTGTTTTAACATTTATGAAAAAAAACATTTCCTTTCACCTGATTACATGTTAACTAAATAAACTCGACTAAGTAAAACAACGGTTTGAATATTACACTTTAGAAAATATATCCCAACACATCCTAGAACCCGGTGTCACAAGTACATGAGAAAATTTCTAAGAATTTTACTATTTCTACAAAGCTTGTCTGAAATATAAGTGAACAAAGAAATCAAAATAATGTAATATAGTATGAGGGAGACTCTGTCAGCTGCGGATCGCCTCCGGATGATGCAACTCGTCTAAGTCTCCAATCCTCCACATCGCTATGAAAGTACCTGTGCAATAAAATGCACAGCAAGTGTAGCATGAGTACAAAAACAACGTGTACTCAGTAAGTCGCCCGCCTAACCTCAGAGAGGTAGTGACGAGAGGTCAAATTAGACACTTGCTAAAGGTCAATTTAGAATATTCAAGTGTGACACTAAGCATGATTATCATAGGCAATTTATTAAAATCAGGAATAAATATTATCAACTCCGTTCACATTTAACACTTTATATCTTCTTCATATTAATAACACTTAATCGACGGGAAGGAACAACGTCTTCCAAAATTATTAATAACTTTAAATCTCTGTCATTTCAATTGACAACTTAAAATTCCAGGCCAGTAATCATGCAAAAATCATAACAACTACGCAGTAAATATCATGCGCAAGCAATGCGGAGGGTCTAACGGCATGGACCAACAATAATAATTGTGCACTGCCGAGAGTCGAACGGCTCGAACCATAGATGCATCTATCTGCCCCCCTCGCGAATCGATCATGTGATATTGTTATACATACATATAATAAGGCTAGTCTTCTCGCGAATCATACCTGCGACTTAGGTGCTCATATGTACACATATCCACATACTAAATCCGTATTTTTATCAAGAAAGCAGTTTTCTAAGGAAAGTGGTAAAATTCTTCTTAAAGGAACATGAGCTATAGTTTTTAAATCTTTGTTTTGAAACTCATTGCAAAGTTTAATGATATTCCATAATATAACCCTACCAGGTATACAATTATCCACAGAGGAATCAATTCTCTTTCTAGATGATTAAGAAAATGAACCCTAGTCTTCTTCAGATATTCAATTATGATTTCAATCATATTAGCAGTTTAATATTACAGGCAGGATCACATTTACAACACGTAAGGCATGCTAGTGGGTCCTAGACTACCCGGACATGGCATAATAGTAGCTATGCACGGACTCCCGTCACCTCGTGCGTACGTAGCCCCCGAAGATAATAGCACATACTTAATTAATTCACCTAGGGGGGACAATTCCCCCTCACAAAGTTAGAAAGGAGACTTACCTCGCTCTGAAATTTCATAACCGGCTTCCAAGCCCTGCCGACGACTCCAAAGGACACACAACGCCCCAAAACTATCCAATTCACGGCAAACCAATGAAAATATACTCTAATATTTGCAACAATTCCAAATTATATATTTTCCCAACCCCGCTTAGTGAAATGACCAAAGTGCCCTTGAGCCCACGTTCCCGGAATCCAAAATTTCTCGAAGATAAATCCTACCCATAGCTTTACTAGTTCAAATATACAATTTACACTATATTCCATGCTCAAATTCGTGGCTAAAAATCCAAATTACCATTTCTAGGTTTTGTTCAATATTTCCAAATTTTTCCACAATTTTCATGTATAATTCCATGAAATAACCTTCTATTTAACTTAGAAATATGAAGGAATTACTTACCTTATGATCCTTGATGAAAACTCTCTCTTGAAGCTCCTCCCAAATCGACCAAACCAAAGAAGAAATGAAGAAATGGGCAACAAATCTCGATTTTAAAACATTCTGCCCAGGCCATTTTTCGCACCTGCGATCATACTCTCGCACCTGTGATTCCGCAGGTGCGACCAAACCTCCGCACCTGTGGATTTTCCTCAGCTCCAGCCAACTTCGCACCTGCGTCCCATAACCCGCATATGCGACTTCGCAGGTGCGGAAATACCATCGCACATGCGCTCCCAGCTAGATCACCACTTCTTCGCACCTGCGGTGCCATAGCCGCACCTGCAGCCAAATCCTCGCAGGCGCGGTCACACCAGATGACATCAAATTCCAGCCTTCTTCAAACTCTCAACTTGATCCGTTAACCCTCCGGAATCCACCCGATGCCCTCGGGACCCCGTCCAATTATACCAACTTGTTCCAAAACATAATGCGGACTTGCTCGAGGCCTCAAATCACATCAAACAACATCGAAACCACAAATCGCACCCAAATCCCAACTTTATGAACTTAGAAATTTCCAACTTCTACATCCGATGCTGAAACCTATGAAATCACGTCCGATTGACCCCCAATTTTGCACACAAGTCATATTCGACATTACGGACCTGCTCCAACTTTCGGAATCGCATTCCGACCTCGATATCAAAATTTCCCCTTTCGGTCAGATTTCTCAAAAACCTTCAAATTTTTAACTTTAGCCAAATGACTTCAAAATGAACTACGGACATCCAAATTCACTTCCGATCATGCTCTCAACTCCAGAATCACCATACGAAGCTATTCCCAGACTCATAATCCAATACGGACATCAGCATCACTGAAATGCGCTTCAAGCCAAACTTAGGAAATTCCTTCAAAAATGTTGACTTCCACATTATACGCCGAAACGCTCCCGGGTATCCAAAACCCCGTCCGGAAATACGCACAAGTCCGAAATCATCATACAAACCTGCTGGAACCTTCAAATCCTGATTCGGAGGTCATTTCCTCAAAATTCCAATCTTAGTTGATTCTTCCAACTTAAGGCTTCTGAAATGAGAATTTTCTTTCCAAATCAACTCTAAACTTTCCGGAATTCAATTCCGACCACACCTACAACTCATAATACCTGAAATGGAGCTGCTCACGGCCTCAAACCACTGAACGACACGTTAGAGCTCAAAATGACCGGTTGGGTCGTTACAACCTAAGGCTTGCCTAGGCGTGGGACTGTACGTGGTAACAATTACAATATATGTTAAATAGTTTTTGAAGTTATTTAGCCTAAAACATGTTGCTCTAGGTGACACAGATTTGAAAATTAAATATTGATACCAGTTATACTCAGAAAAACATACACCTATATGCGAGACTGTGTTTATGCCTCTTCAGGATCAGTGACTTATTTTAGTTAAACTAGGCGTATTCAAAGGAATGCAAACAGAATTCCTAGAACATGGTATCTAAATGCACACAAAAGTGAAAATTTTTTTATTAAAGTTATTCATTAACATAATAACAGGATTTCTAAGTGAGAATACTTGTGCAACATTGAAGCATGGATTGGCGATATGTGATATGCTGAAGCAGCAAACGTGAAGCCCTAAGAACATGATATCTAATACAGGTTTGATATTTGCAGGTAAATGAGCATATCAGCCCTAGGACATGGATTCTAATGCGAGCTCACAGAATATAAACCTATAACATGCTTTCTACCCAGTCTCGTTAACAAGATCATACAGCTACCCTCCCCATTTTTCACTAACCACCCCAATATTTGTTTACAAATAATTATTACAGACCAATGAATAAATTACATAAATGAAATAGAAATCGAACTATAGGGAGCCTAATATAGGCCCAAGGCAAACCTAGTAACGCCAGGCCTTCAATGATCTCAAATGCCAAAGGATTTCATAGCCAGATTTCTATCCAGGTGTGTCAGAGTTCCCTAAGGACCTCAAGGATCCCGGGCATTGCTCACACCCAGACGTTTCATAACAGAGATTGAGTAAGTGCAGTGTGGAAGGGCCAACCCCAGTGTGCTAGAGTTCAAAGGGATCTCAAGAGGATCCCAAGGAAGTACACACACTGGAGGGGCAAAACCTAGGGACTTAGGAGTAAAGTGAGAGTGCTTGACATAGTTTTGAAAAGGTTTTGACAAGAAAACAATATTGAAATGACTCTATAACTAAAGAGGTTTTTTAAAAAAAAAAAATAGAACTAATTTAGTAGAAAACATTTTGAGAACAGTACCAACACTTTTTGAAAATCAGCCAACAACCTGGTTGATTACAAAACAAATAGGTCTAAATTCATTCAACCACATATTTGTTATGGGAATTGGGGACACATAGAACACATCAGTGTGTATAGTGAAGCATATAACAACAGGGTGCACAGAAGCTTTCCATGAACTTTATAGGATTAACAAATTGATTTGCAAATAGGTGGTTGAGGCATAAAACAGCCATGTAGAAAGACATATTAATACTGGACAAGTTAGAACACATAGCCAGAGTTACTTTGTAATGTTAGACAACTTAGCAAAGTAGATAAAGCAAGAACACAAGTGAACAGGCTAGGCAAGCATCAGAAGTATTCGTAGTTTAAACATGCTGAAATATTGAAACATGCTAGATAAAGCAGTAGGTAGGTTATCATAAATTAGACATGCTAATCTTAGATTAATCATAACAGGATTCAGCCATGCTTAGGTGAAACAACAATTAAGCAGTGTAGCTTAGACATGCTAATTACATATTAAATAGTAAGATAGTAAACAAGAAACAATACTGGAAATCATAACCAATGAAATACAACAATAATGAAACACATAGAGGTTTGGACTTGGAAATTTAATTAGGACATACCAGCTAGGGAGAGAAAACACATAGTATAGAGCAGAAGTTGTGCAATAGCTAGTCTTGACTTACAGCCGGCTAGAGCAGTGAAAGTGCTAAGTAACAGGGAAGAACAGAGAGAGCTTATAAGTGTAAGAGAGTTCTTTGAACTAGTGTTCTTGTGTGTAGTGAGAATAGATGAGAGTATATATAGCAGCTGAGAGCTAGACAAAATAAGGTAAAAAATAAATTGTGCAGCAATAAGGGAAATTTACAGAATCAGTCATGCATAAAGTCAGCATAGTCTCCCATAATCAAGGTTTAATCAATCAATGGTAAAGAGCAGGACAATACTTAAGGAAATAAATCAAGTAAGACTTAGGTACGGAGTAGGCAATTATGGGTAAATGAACAAGAGTTTAATTAAGGAAACAACTAGTGAAGAATCGGGAAATATCACGGTTAATCAAAATAAGGCAAGAAATAATTAAAAGGTGTAAAAAATAGGGAAATAATCGAGAAATCAGCACATAGGTATCAGTATAGCAAATCAGTGAATCAAAGACTTATGATTTAAGGAAAATAATATAGATTTCCATGAATAAACAGATAAGCCAAGTATAAACACACAAAATCAGTCAAGAGTCGAATCTAAAATCCTAATAGAGACATACTAGGGTAAAATCACAAGACATTCAAATTAAACGAAGGATAAATCATGCGAATCAAAGCACAGAAGAAAATCATGTAGCAAGTAACACGGACAAACTCACAATCCAAATAAAAATGTCAAAAAATTGGGGTTTTAGCATAAACTAGTTAGGGTTAAGGAAAAACTTAACAAAATCAGTCGAAAATACATAAGAGCGGGAGATTAAACACTTAAAATCAGAAAGCATTTTTGAAGAGAGACTTTTAAGAAACCCCAGTTTAGGAAAATGAAAAGCTACTTCGAAAAGTCAGAAGAATCTTCACAAAACAAGTAAAAAATAAGTTCGAACCATCTCAGATTTGTACAGATCTGAGAAGTTCAAGATATAAAATTAGGGTTTTGAAAAAAATAACATAGAGATGAAGATATAGGCTTTAGAAACCCATAGGTTTAAAGCGAAATAGGAAGATCTTACTCAAAATTGAACCATAAGGGCCTGAAACCGGTGAGACAGAACCAAAGTCGTAAGTGGACTGGCCCTGGTCCCTTAAGGACCTTAGAGACATCAAAACCTGGTGTAATAGAGACCCTTGGAGGTCTAAGGGTGGTGAGAGACCACTATGGTCGACGACAGATGAGTGACGGCGAGGGAGAGTTAAGGTTAGGTTTGATAATTTGGAGAGAAGGGGAAGGGGTGACGGTGGAGTGATGAGAGAAAATGAGGGGTTTGGGAGGGTTGTATTGGGTTGGGATTTGGGCATGAAAAATGGCTATTTGTCAAATACCCCAAATGAATTATTAAAAATACTTTGCAAAATAATTACTACTTATAAAAAATGAATTTTATGCATGGAAATGTTTTTAGAAAAATGGTTATTTAGTATTTAAAAATACAAAAGACTAATTTCTGGTAAAAAATAATACAAAAATGTATGCATGTGCTATAATTGCAAAGTTATTGCAATTGTAGCCAAAAGGTGCCAATTTGGTTATTTATAGAATAATTGGACTTAATAAGACCATAAATAGTAAATTAAACCAAAAAATATTTTTGAAATCATTTTTGATGCAATTTTATGATTATTTATTAGAAATAAAATACTGGGAAAATTAATAAAAATACGAAAAAATTGTGGAAAAATACCAATTGATGTTAATGCATGATTTTGAAGACATATATGCAATTAAAAAATTATTTTGATAAAAATTAGGTATCAACACCGTGCAGATTTCCTTTCTATTTTATTTGCTTAATTTTTTTGTTTGTTAATCACTGTTTATTTCTGCCTTCTTGTTTTTCTCACTCCTTGTCACGACCCCAAATCCTAAACCGGATGTGATGGCGCCTATCGTGGAACTAGGCTAGCCAACAATCACATATTTACAGTTTCTTTAAAAATTCCAACCAATTTCAACATTTCATAAATATACTGAGTTTACTAAATACATTAGGCCAATAAACAGTGCAACCAACCCCAAAACCCGGAGCCAACATGTCATGAGCATCTAAGAGAGATAAGCCAAAAAGCTGTACTATTATAATACAAAACCTACGAATAAATAGCTAGACATAACAAGAAGGGAAAACAGAGATGTTGCGGACGCTGAACAGCTACCTCTATATCCCGCACTCCAGCTCCGCAAGGAATAGATAGCTAATGCTCGATATCTGCACCTGAATCTGCACACAGGGGTGCAGGGAGTAATGTGAGTACACCAACTCAGTAATAATGAAAATAAATCAAGTCTAAGCGGAAATAAAACACATAAATATTAATATCATCAATTCACAATATGCACAACCTTTCTTTCCAACAGTATAAACATACATATATGAAATCATCATGCCTTAAAACCAACTTCAGAAAAATCCATTGAAAAATGTATATTTTCAACAATTTCGAACCGAAAGATTTAGTATGAAAATGAAATAAATCGTAAAGAGACCCCTCGGGCAAAACATATTTCATAAGTTCAGAGTGAAAGTGGTAAAATCATAAGTAGCCCCTCGGGAAAAAACATGTATCATAAGCCCCTCAGGCATGCCTCACAGTCACTCATAATTAGCCCATCAGGCATACCTCACAATAACTCATAATCAGCCCCTCGAGCATACCTCACAGTCACTCATGCCTCCCAATCACTCTTCATCGGCACTCGGTGCGCTCACTAGGGGTGTGTGCCGACTCCAGAGGGGATCCTTCAGCCTAAGCGCTAATACCAAGCCACCTCGTGGCGTATCATATCCTCACAATCAGGCTCTCGGCCTCACTCAGCAGAACCTCTCAAAAGCCCCTCGGGCGAATCAGTAAAATGGGGTACTCGACCCAAAACATCATTTTTAAATCTCAAAGTAGTGTAAATCAGGCTAAGTTTCGAAAACAGTAAGCACAATGTGACTGAGTGAAATCATCAATAAACAGTGAGGAAAACAGCAGTAAAAAGCCCCCAAGGGGTCTAAACAGATCGGCACAAGGCCCCAAACACGATTTATAGCACAAATATTGCAACAATCTTTAGAACATAATTTAACATAAGGTTTTGAGTAAAATATGCAACTCAATAGTTGCCGCGGAGAGGACCAAGTCCAATCCGAAAATCAGTGCGCGCCACATACTCGTTATCTTACATGTGCGCCATTCTAAAATTAGTGAGAAATATGAAGTCTGGGGTTTCATACCCTCAGAACAGGATTTATAGCCATTTCTCCGCACCTGCGGCTTCGCAGGTGCGGCCAACTCTTCGCACGTGCGGACTCCTCCTGCCTAGCCTCCCTTCGCACCTACACATGGCCTTTCGTACCTGTGACATCGCACCTGCGGCTACCCATCCGCAGGTGCGGCCAACACCAGAAACTTACACCAGCAGCCATTTGCTACATTTCCTTAAGTTCAAAATTCCGCCAACCATCCAAAATCAATCCCGAACCCCTCGGGGCCCCAACCAAACATACCAACACACCCCATAGCATTATTCAAACTTAGTCGAGCCATAGAAACACCAAAAACAACAAGAAAACACCAAAATTACATCAAATTCAAGCCTATGAACTTTGAAACTTCCAAATATCGCCAACGACGCCGAAACCAACCAAAACACCTCCAATTGACCTGAAATTTTGTACACATACCCAAAATGACATTACGGACCTTTTCCAACTTTCGGAATCCCATTCCGACACCAATATCCTATTTTCCACTGCCGATCGGAAATCGCCAAAAACTAACTTTCGCCAATTCAAGCCTAATACTACACAGGACATCAAAACTTCATTCCGAACATACTCCTAAGTTCCAAATCACCTAAAGAAGCTATCTGAGCCATAAAATCAGCATTTCGAGGTCGTTCACCAATACGTCAACTCTCAGTTGGCTCTCTCAACTATTAGGCTACTTTGAGAGACTAAATGCCTCAATTTTCACCATGACCACTCCGGACCCAAACCAACTGACCCAACACAACATAAACATGCTAAGAAATATATGATAAAGTAGAAATGGGGTAAATCTCACAGAACACTGGCCGGGTCGTTACACTCCTTATGTTGAAATTCCCCATTGTATGTCCCATTCCCATTAATTGTTGTTTTAATTCTTTATTTGTTGTTATTTCAATTAGCATGATTATATATGTCCAGGTTTTATGTGGTGCCCTGCCTAGCCTCGTCACTACTTCACCGAGGTTAGGATCGACACTTACCAGTACATGGGGTCGGTTGTATTGTACTTTACTCTACACTTTCTATGCAGATCCAGGTTTAGGTCTGGGCTGAGTTCGAGTTGTAGCAGACCATTTGCACGGAGACACGAGGTAGATCTGCCGACGTCCGCAGATTCCTGGAGTCTCTTCCTTATTATTTAGTTGCTGTTTTATTTAGTTCAAAACAATTAGATACTTTATTTCAGCCAAATACTTGTAGTAAATTCTTAGTAGTTCGTGAATTGTGACTCCAAACCCTGGGTAGCTAGAGATTAGGATTATTTTCCCTCATCCTAATTTACACGTCGCGATCGCGAAGCACAAATCACCTATGCACCAGCGATAGCAAAGACAACAGAATTTCTAAGTTTAAAACATCCCGAAACCTACCCGAGCCCTCGGGGCTCCAAACCAAACATGCACGCAAGTCTAAAAACATCCTACGGACTTGCACGTGCGATAAAATCGCTAAAATAACACCTAAAACTACGTATTTGGCATCAAAACCATGAATTTCTCAAGAACACTTCAAAATTACTATCTTCTCAACCGTCCGTCCGAATCATGTCAAATCAACTCCGATTTCTACCAAATTTCACAAACATGACTTATATATTATACTAAACCTATACCGGGCTCCGGAAACAAAATGAGGGCCCCATACTAATGAGATCAAACATTAATCAATTTCTTTAAATCCTTTTAAATTTCAGTCTAACAATTTTCATCAAGAATTCATTTCTCGAGCTAGGGACCTCGGAATTCGATTACGGACATATGCCCAAGTCCTACGTTTTACTACAGACCTTCCGGGACTGTCAGAATACGGGTCCGGATCCGTTTACTCAAAACGTTGGCCAAAGTCAACTAAAAGTCATTTTTAAATCTCAAAAATTATTATTTCATAAATTTCCACGTAAAGGCTTTTCGAATTTATGCCCAGACTATGCACGCAAATTGAGGTGAGTAAAAATAAGATTTTTTAAGGCTAACGAGCACGGAATAGAGTCTTAAATCACAAGATAACCCTTTGGGTCATCACAGCCCAGCCCGCTAGTGATATTGTCCGCTCTAGGCCTAGGCCCTCACGGGTTTAAAATGCGTCACTAAGGTCTAAGGCTTGTTAACTTATATACATAGCATCCCTCTTGTGTTCCCTCTTGTGTTTTGCTGATGTGGGACTCTATCTAAATTCTGGGGTGTTACAACTAATAATGCAAATAGACAACCAACACATAATCCAACAAAGTTTTTTGTTACCTTCTGAAATGATAAGCAACAACGAAGGTGAAGAAAACACAGAATTTATACGATAATATCAGATACAATTGAAGAAATTGTTGAAGCTTCTACTACTCCTAAGAAATCAAGAAAAAGAGTAAGGAGAAGGCTGAAAGAATCTCCACCATGTAAAATACTTAGGCACGATGCATTGCCCAAGGAAGTAAGAGTAGGGTCAATTCTTGAGAATAAGAAGAGCATGACTAAATTTTTTACAGCTTGGAGGCCACCAAAAAGTTGAATTCATTGATGCTAGATCATGTTCAAAGAGATACAAGTTGAAATGCATCGTGGAGAAATATGGTTGGAATGTAATTTCTACCAGAATAAAAAATTTCACACTTTTCAGGGTGATAAAATATCATAACAACCATGTATGCTCGGTTGATGCAAGAAAATCAAATCAAAAGCATGCTACATCAAATTTTATAAGTGAAGAAATTTTAGAACATGTTTAGGATAAAATGATTGAGGTTACACCAGCCTTTGTAGAAAGTAAAATGAAAAAGAAATTTGGAATTGACATTGGATATCACAAGGCATGACGCGCTATTCAATAAACTATGCTTGCATAAGGGGAACACCAGAAGAGAACTACCAGATTCTTCCTTCATACCTACACATGATGGTGCATAGAAACCCAGGGATATACACTAGCATAAAAGGAGATGAGCATAATCGGTAAGAAAAAAAATACTAACCATCACTTTGAAGTTTCAAATGTTCCTATTTGAAAAACTTCACACCTTATGATTTATTTTTTTGTGTTTCACCCGTACAGATTTGCTTGCATGTTAGTTTCTCCTGCAACATCAATAGTTGGTTGGTGCTACTGTAGACCCGTGATTATAGTAGATCCAACATTTTTAAAGTCAAAATATTGTGGTGTTCTATTTGTTGGTGTATCAAAGGATGCAAACAATCAAATCTTTCCTCTATCTTTTGTTGTAGCAGATTCAGAAAATAATGATACATACATTTGGTTCTTCGGGGAAACGAGAAAAGCAATTCAAGTCCATCGTGAATTAGTTTTCTTATGAGGTAGAAACTAGTCAATCACAAATGGGATTAGAAAAATTTATCCTGAAACTCACCATTGTATCTGCCTCTATCACTTTGAGAAGAATTTAATCAAAGACATGCAAAAGGCACGGTAATAAATATTTTTCAAAGAGTTGCAAGGTCATACAAACGTGAAGATTTTAAATCAGTTAATGTCCCAAATCAAAAGTGTTGAAAAGAAAACATACAATTACATAATGGAAGAGCCTCCATAGAGATGAGCTCGATCGTGGTTCCCACGACAATGTTATGATATGCGTATAACAAACATGGTAGAATTAATGAATTATGTGCTACTAAAAGCGAAAGAGATGCCTGTTTTAATAATGTTAGATTTCATTAAAGAAAAGTTGGGAGAGTGGTTTTACGAACGGAGAAAAAAATCACATAAAACTTTTAACAAAGTATCAATATGGGCAAAAGAAGAGATGAATAAGAAGATGGAATTGGCTTGCAAAATGTTTGTGAGTATATTTATTAACTTCGGAATTTACTTCAGCATGTTTTCTCTGAAGTAATTAACTAATGCATAATAACTTCAGCTTTTAATATTTGTTGTAGTGATTTACTGCTTAATGCAATTCCAAGTAGTCACAAGTTCCCTTCTGTGAGTATATTTACAGCTAATGCATAATCCCTTCACCTTGATTCAATTTTGTTTAGAATAAATAATGAAGGAATGGAATTCATTGTGGACTTAAATAAGAGAACATGTGACTTCTTGGAATTCTAACTTGATGAATTTTCCAGTCCACACAATTGCTGCTATTTGTCGCGCCCATTTTTCTCGCGAAATCAGGCTTTGACGCATGACAACTCTTTTAAGGAAGATATTAAAAGAAAAGAGTCATCATCTAACGGTTTTTAAGGTGCGTTAGGGAACCTATTCTGCAAATAACTCTGTTTTAACTAGTTTACGTTATCAAAGATTGGGTAAGGGCTCAAATTACCTCAAAGAGAAGGTGTTAGGCACTCTTCAAGGTCCAAACCTGTGGATCTCGGATGAACTCAAGATTATGTGGATTAGGCTAGGTAATCAAATAATAAATATGTAACGACCCGATCGGTCGTTCCGAGAGTTTAGCCATGTTTTCCCTATTTCTGCTTCATTCTTGTTTGGTTCAGCTCTTTTGTGTTGCGTTGGGTTGATTGGTTTGGGTTCGGATTGGTTGTGGTGAGAAATGGGACACTTAGTATCTTGGATTGGTGATTTAGTTGGAAAAGTCAACCGGAAGTTGACTGGTAGGTAAATGATCTCGGAATGTGGTTTTACTGGCTCGGATAGATTCATTAGGTTATTTGGGACTTAGGAGTGTGTTCGAAATGTCATTCGGAGGTCCGGAGTAGAATTAGGCTTGAATTGGCGAAATTAGATTTTTGGCGATTTCGGTCGGCGGTGGAAAAATTAGCTATCGGGGTCGGAATGGAATTTCGAAAGTTGAACAGGTTCATAGGATCATTTGGGATGTGTGTGCGAATTTTCAGGTCATTCGAACGTGGTTTGGGTGGTTTCGGCACCGTTGGCAGATTTCGGAAGTTTAGAAATCCTTAGGCTTGAATTTGGATTTGATTTGGTGTTTTGATGTTATTTTTAGCGTTCCGAGGGTTCACTAGGTTGGTATATTGATATATGACTTGTTGGTACTTTTGGTTGAGGCCCCGAGGGGCTCGTGATTGATTTCAGATGATTTTGGAAGTTGGGAAAAATGCAGCAAATGGTTGCTGGTGCAGGTTTTCTGGTGTGGCCGCACCTGTGGATGGGGAGGCGCAGGTGCGGAACACCTTGCGCAGATGCGGAAAGAGGAACCTGACCTGGGAGTGCAAGTGCGGAAGTTGGGTCGCACCTGCGGGCCTGCAGGTGCATGTTAAGGACTGCAGATGCGGAAATTTGGCTTAAGTGAGATTCCGCACCTGCGAGTGATTTTCCACAGGTGCAGCGCCGCAGGTGCAGTGCCACAGGTGCAGCGCCACAGGTTCGGGCATGGGTTCGCAGGTGCGAGATTACTGGACAGAACGTATATAAGGTTGCCTTCGTGAATTTTCACTCATTTCTTCCCCATTTTTGACGGATTTTGGGGCTTTGAGCTGGGATTTCAAGGGGCAATCAAGGGCATTCAGTGAGGTAAGATACATGGACCTTGTATCTTGTGTTTATGGCGATTATTCCATTGTTTAATCATGTTTTAGTGGAAAAATTTGGGAGATTAGGGCTTGAAATTTAAAAGTATAAATTGGGGATTTGAGGCGGCCATTTGGGGTCCGATTTTGATGTATTTTATGCATGAACTCGTGAGAGCGTAAGGATTCTAGTTTTGTGATTTTTATAGGAATCAGAGACGTGGGCCCGGGGGCCGGGTTTGGCCAATTTCGAGATTTGTGATGTAAAATGGATATTTTCGAGTGGGCTTTGTCCCTGTAGAATATTTTGATGATATGAAACTGTTTTGAATAGATTTAGAATGCTTGAGTCTGACTCGAGGGGCAAAGGCATTGCAGTGTAGTTTTTCATCCGGTTTGAGGTAAGTAACGATTGTAAATCTTGACCTGAGGGTATGAAACCCCGGTATTTCGTATTATTTTGATAAATGAGGTGAAGCACATGCTAGGTGACGGGCGTGTGGGCGTGCACCGGTAGGGATTGTGACTTGGTCCGTCCCGTGGCGACTATTAAGTTGCATGTTTGATTTGAAATCACACGATATTCCGTATTTTCGATATTTATACTATATTTTGGGTTGCATGCCATGTTTGGACCTTAAGCCGACCTGTTTGGACCCTCAGGGGTGTTTTACTACTATTCTCACACTGTTTTGATAGTAAATGTAATCTCATCCATGGTTTATACTTGTTCATTGTTAATTCCTTTTTATCACCCTGTTTTCAAACAAATGAAAGATATTTTTGGGTTGAGCCCCTATGATTTGTGGTGAGTTGGCCGAATGGCTTGTGAGCGTGATGATTGAGCGAGGCCGAGAGCCAGATTGTGAGGATAGTAATGGATCGGGTTGCACGTCGCAGCGTTATATACATATATAATGAAATTGGGCTGCACGCCGCAATGATATATATATATGGATCGAGTTGCACCCCGCAGCGGTTATTATATGGCACTTATTGAGTGTAAGTGCTGAGTGTGAGTGTTGATTGACGAGAGATGAGTCACGAGTGACTGAGAGGCTTGCCCGAGAGGCTTATTTGCTATGAAGCTACTGTTTTCACTCTTCTTTACATTTTTTCCTCTAAACGATTAAAGTTGAACCAATGTTTTATATGAAATTTGGAAAGGGAAAACTGGAGTTTTTATGAGACTTTCGGGACGTAGATCCCTGACTTGATTTATTATTTTCCACTGATGTTTATTATATGAATTTTCATGATTATAAAATCTCGTCACTGCACTCGAGTCCTTATTTATATTTGTTACTTACTGAGTTGGTGTACTCACGTTACTCCCTGCACCTTGTGTGCAAATCCAGGTGCCCGGATCGAGTGAGATTCGATTCTTCATCAGTGGAGCAGTTGTCAAAGATTGTGAGGTAGTTGCACAGCATTCGCAGCCCCACCCTTCTCCTTCTCATTTTGTTGCTATTTATATTTTTCCTAGACCTGATGTATTAGGGAAACCGTGTCAGATTATGTGTTTTATTAGATGCTCATGATGGTTGACTCCAGGTTTTGGGAATTTTTGTTCAGATGTTTTTATTGATTATCCGCAGATTTTGAAATACTAAACGTGCAAGATTTTGATAAATTGCGTTATTGTTTTAAATGGAAAGTTTCTTGTATTATGTTCAGTAAAGTGGATAGCCTAGTGCCACGATAGGTGTCATCACGGCCAGTGTAGATTTGGGGTCGTGACAAAATAAAAATGGAAGAGTTTCACTATAACACAATGAGAATTGGTACAACTCTTAAAGACTACAAGGATACAGTTATAACGGTCTATGACTAAGTGTATAAAAGAAAGGGGGTCCTAAGTTTTTTAGCCTAAAGGATCACCCCGTGCAACATAAATAATACTTCGCAACTCCTTTAGATAGAAATTTCTCATATTATTTAGCGGGCACAAACTACCATCTCCTGCTACCCGATTACTATGTTGAAGTCATTTACCTAAAGCGTTCTAATCCATTTCTAAGTCGCGTCCTATGCGTGCACTACATGTCCCATGCCTATGGTCCGGGAGGATTTGGACCTACTACTTGGGTGGTTCTAGACTTTACTTAGGTTGCTCAAAATGGTAAAAAACTAAGCGACATTCAAAATAGATAGGACTTCATGTAAAGACAATTAAGGCCTAAGTTATCCTCCACACATAACAATAACTGCACGCGAGCAGATTCATATTATAGGCAGTAGACAGTTTCAGAATTAAGACGAATTAGAGTCATTAAGTCCTATAGACATGGCTTCTACGTGATTTTGATTTCAAGCACTGTATAAACAACGAATGAGGCATTACAAATTCTACAAGCATGATTTCTAAATTGTTAGTGCAAGGAGGCGGTAAAAAAACTGTCCAAATTACCAGTGCTAGTGTTATAGGCATCTGACAGTGTCCTATAGGCAAAATTTCTAATAGTTAACAACTGAAGTTGATTTAATGTATTTTATTCCTATAGACATGTCGTCTAAGTGTGATAATGAAACAAAATGACAAAGTAATTAATTGGTTTATTAAGATCCTATAGGCATGCTGTCTAAATGTTGAAGTACAATAACAGAAGAAACGGATTTATTAATTAACCCCATAGTCATGGTATCTAGATGAATATTACTAAAGCGCGTGTTATTGCATCTTATAGGCATGTTGTCTAATAGTTAAGCAAGACGTTGATCCCTAAGAACATGCTGCCTAAAAGCGTTCAGTAGTAGACATGAAAACAAGTGACAATTACTTGAGCTAACATACTTTGAATCGTGCACTAGTATTAGACAAATTAAGTGAGGTGTGTGCGATTCTTATAGGCATGATTTATATAAGTATGTAGAATTAAAGCACGTCAAAACAAATATCCAAACCAAGCAATTCAACCCTATATGCATGTTTTCTACTCGTTCGTGCGAGCATTCGAATATACCCATTTCCCCAATTTCACTAAATCCCCAATTATTTGTTTACAAATTATTACAAGCCCAAGAAGAAATGAAAATAAGCCCCAGTACTAGAACATTGAAATAATTAGAGGCCCCACAGGTAGATCATGCCCAAGAGGAGATAATCCAGGACCGCCTAGGCCTTCAACAGGCTCAGTCTTCATACAAAGAGTAGACGCAGATCCAGGTGTACCCCAGCATCAGAGCATGTCAATTAAAAGTTTCAAGCTCATACATGGACCCATATTAGGCCCAAACGGAGGACTCACTTACCCAGTTGTTGCAAAACTTAACCATACAAATGACGAACTACTCTCAAATCCACATACTTAATTCTTAAAGTTTAATTAACAAAAATTCTAGCCAGGACATATAGGCTGCATTACATGAAATATTGACGAGAGAACAAGGCATACATAAGGTAGTTCATACTATGTTTTAGAAGTAAGTTCAAAGTGACATGATCGAACAATATAAGCAAACTACTTCACATAGAGTTTCAAAGCAAAGCATATTTCAGAATTAGCCTGAAAGACTTTAGACAATTCATAGGAGAATCCGGCAGAGTCATAGATAGGGAACAAGGGGATGAAGTCTTCACATGACAATTTTTAGCATGAGAGCTCAATGAGAATGGGGTCACAAACAGCACAACAACAGGCTAGTATGCACATATCAGTTGAATATGGCACATAACACATTGAGTACTGGTCATAACACGATGGCTTAACACTAGAGCTCATGGTCAAGTAAATACTTAACAGGGGAGAATGCTAAGGTTCAGTAACAACTTAACTTCAGAAGTGAGACAAACATGCACCAACTCCAGCAATAGTTGACCACATATAGAGAAAATACTAGTTGTAAAGCTTATGCTAAAGGTTCACTAGTACTAAAGGATACATAATTGACCAAATGAATAACGAAGGAAACACAAATTGCATGAGAACAAGTCGTAATGGACAGTAGAAACCCCAGTCACAAGTTAACAAGCAAGCAAATGAGAAGAGAAAATTCCAAAAGTAATTCAACTAACAGTAGCAAAGAGCAGCAGAACCCCAAAATCCTAGTGCGTCAGAGTTCCCAAGGGTTTCGAAAACCCCGAGAAGTGCTCGTACTGATAAAGAACACATTCGAATAATCGAATTCCAGTGGCATTGGCTTTCATCTGGCAAAGAGCCAAAATTTAGAACAAAAGAATGAGAGAATAAGAGAGCAATAACTTCAACTTTTTAGTGAATCCGGTGATAAAAAGTCTCTCCAAATTGGGAATTGGGGAGGGGTTTATATAGTAATAGAATCAAGAAAATAAACAAGGAAAATAATTAATCAACCACAAAATAAGGAAAAAATATCACATACAATCAGTAATAGAACCGGTAAAGGGGAAATCAAAATTTCAAACTCTAGTTGAGTCCAATGGTCATGAATCTGGTTGGAAATGCCAGAATCATTCATTGTAGAGTATATATAGATGAAACATCGGCCAAATATTTATGAAATAGAGCTAAATCAGGCCCGTCTTGATGGTAGCGTTTACCAAAATTAGGTAAATATCAAGTAACACCATGAACGCGTAAGTAGTAGTAGAATATGGCAAGAGCGAAAGGATTCCATATCAAGGACAGATTCGGAGAAGATTTGAAAGTACAGCGGCTAAGGTTGCTTAGATATGAGAGAGTGTGAGGGTGGCCGAGAAAGGGAAGGGGTTGGGATATAAGGAAGGGTAGGGATTTATTATGGGTCGATGATCATTTGAGATCAACGACCAGGATCGAAAAGGGAATGGGGCGGGTCGCTTAAACGGGTACCACCCGGGTTCATTAAAAAAGGTTATTTTGGTTTGTACTAAAGGGATTGGGCCATGGATTTGGGTTTTATTGGTCCGAAAATTAGCTCAAAATTGGGCCAGATTTTTAAAATAAGAGATTAAAGAGAAATAATTTAATAAAATAGTTAATCAAAAATATAAAAATGCTATTTATGTAACTTAATAATTTAAAACAATAGTAGAAGATTATAAAAGTATAAAAAATTATTTTGACCTTGAGTAAAATGAAAAACGCAATAAATTACAAAATATAGGCTATTATTGCAAGATTGTGTAAATAGTCTAAAAATGATAATATAATTATATGAAATGAAGTAAAAAATATTTAAAATATATATGTGAATGTAATTATAATTTGGATGATTGAGTCATCACGAAATAATTTAAAGAGGTAATTAATAAATATTTGAGTAATTTAAATATTAGAAAGGATCAATTTTAAAGCTTGAAAATTATTTTTAAAAAATGCTCATGACTCTTGTAAATTAAATAATGATGCAAAAATGACATTTTGGAAGTATATATGCTATTGTAAGTAGAGTCATGAATTTGAAATGAACGTTGCGCGTGTGTGACAAGGTACATATCTGAATGGTCATAGAGTAAAAGGTAGGCAATTACGGATCGACAGTTACATTCAAAGCAGTCGAAGGATGTAAATGTTATGAACGAAAACCGGAGAGAAGATTGCTCCTATTTATATAACGGTTACTTCCCGAGTTACCTGCAAACCTTAAAACACGGTGCACGCAAATATATATGGGTTATTGCAAAAATTTGAACATGATGAAAATTCCCTTTGGACCATAAAGGTTGTCTTTGGACGATGAGGATGATGTCCTTAGACCATGACGTCCTGGGCCTTAAAACGTATGATAAGGGATTCGCATGCCATGAAATGGTGTCCTCAGGCCATGAGGATGATGCCTCTAGACTATGACGTCGTTGAATAATGATGTGCAGTATCGAGAGATCCTCAGGCCATGGAATGATGTCTCCCGGTTATGAGGATGGTGCCTTCAAACTATGATGCCTTTGGATAATGTGGCGATGTTTTAGCCTATGAAATGCAAAGATATGGCGGTACCGATCATTTGATTAAAATTGACATATGATGCTTGGTTATATGCGAGAACGAGACAAGATAAGGCTTGGTCTTGTGTGAGATGCGGGCAATGGTTAGCCCGATGCGAAGAAGGGGGACAATGATTAGTCAAGGAAGAGGCAGTGCTTAGCCTTATGCAGTAATGGGGGCAATGCTTAGCCTCATGTAAGGAGAGAAGACAGGGCTTAGCCTCATTCAAATAATGGAGACGGTGCTTAGTCTCATGCAAGAAAAGGTAGTGCTTAGCCTTATGTAGTAGGGAGACAATGCTTAGTCTCATGCAAGGAATGGAGACAGGGCTTAGTCTCATGCAAATAAAAGGCAATGCTTAGCCTTGTGCAATTTCAGAGGCAACGCTTAGCCTCATATAAGAAGTGGAGACAGTTCTTAGTCTCATGCAGGGAAAGATAATGCTTACTGTTATGCAATTATGGAGGCAACACTTAGCCTCATGCAAAGAATGAAGACAGTGCTTACTCTCATGCAACGAAAGACAGTGCTTAGCCTTATGTAGTTACAGAGGCAGTGCTTAGCCTCATGAAAGACGTGGAGACAGGGCTTAGTCTCGTGCAAAGAAAAGGCAATGCTTAGCCTTGTGCAATTTCGAAGGCAATGCTTAGCCTCATGCAAGAAGTGGAGACAGTGCTTAGTCTCATGCAGGGAAAGGTAGTGCTTATCCTTATGAAATAATGGAGGCAATGCTTAGCCTCATGCAAGGAATGGAAACGATGCTTAGTCTCGTTCAAGAAAAGCAGTGAATAGTTGCGAGAGAGTAAATTATTTATTAGCTTGATGTGTTTGCGTTTGGCAACTTCGTCGTTATGAAGACAATGATTTTGTTGTGTCTATGTATTTGTGAATATTCCTGTTTTGTTCATTGTGCTTGCATCCAACGAAAAATCATGAGTTTGCGGGTGAAAGGTTGGTTCGTGCTCTTGACTCCTTTCTTCGCCTTCTTGTCTTGAGGTCCTGCTTGAGTTACCCTGGGTAATCTTTGGTTGTCACAGAAACAAAATTTTCGAAAAATATGTATGCATTTGACAAATTATTTGAAAAAATGTAGTTTTTTGAAATGTATTATAGTATGTAAGATCAAATAATTTAGATGAACCAGTGACTGTGACATATTTAGAGACATTAAAACCTCCTTGTTTTAGAATTTTGACAGTCCTCCTCAAAATTCTGCCCCAGTTTAAATGCATACTTGTGAGAATACTTTTGGTTGTTCCACACATGACGAAGTCGACCGAATTTGCGATCTTGCCCCAATTTTTGATCAAGGGAAAATGAAGATTCTATTAAGATGTGACTGAAACTACAGGGCTGACTACATATCCCCTCTTAAACGGGAATCAGGTCAAGTGTAGTTCAGTTACATCAAATGAAGAAATGCAAATAATCCTAAACATAGTATCTCTTGACTGCGTCTGAGTTGATAGGTTTTGGCCAAATCTCTCCGTCCATTTCTGCAAGTATAAGTGCTCCACCTGTTAGTACCCTATGAACTATGTAGGGACCCTGTGAATTGGGTGAAAACTTCCCCTTGGCTTCATCTTGATGTGGGAAGATTCGCTTTAGCACCAATTGCCCCGGTGTGGATTGCCTTGGTCTGACCTTTTTGTTAAAAGCTCTTGTCATCGTGTTCTTGTAGAGTTGACCGTGACATACCACATTCATTCTTTTACCATCAATGAGAGATAGTTGTCTATAGCGGCTCTGTACCCATTCTGTGTCACTGAGCTAAGCTTCTTGTATAATTCTTAAAGAAGGGATTTCTACTTCTGCAGGAATAACCGCTTTAGTACCATAAACCAATATGTAGGGAGTTTCCCCAGTTGATGTTCGAACCATGGTACGATATTTGAGTAGAGCAAACGGTAGCTTCTCGTGCCATTGTTTGTAATAATCTATCATTTTCCTCAATATCTTCTTGATATTCTTGTTGGCGGCTTCTACGGATCCGTTCATTTGTGGCATGTATGCTGTGGAGTTCTTATGCTTGATCTTGAAGGTTTCACACATGGCCTTCATCATATCACTGTTGAGATCGACGGCGTTATCGGTGATGATTGACTCTGGTACTCGAACCGACAAAGAATGCGGTCCCGAACAAAATATGCGACGACCTTAGTTATAGCTTTGTAAGATGCAGCTTCAATCTATTTTATGAAGTAGTCTATGGCTAATAGAATGAATCTATGCCCCTTTGAAACAGCAGGTTCGATCGAGCCGATGACATCCATACCCCAAGCCGAGAAAGGCCACGATGAACTTGTTGCATTTAGTTCATTGGGTGGTACTCGTATCATGTCAGCATGTATCTGGCATTGGTGGCACTTCTGAACATACTTGATGTAGTTTGTTTCCATAGTCATCCAGAAATACCCTGCTTTTAATATCTTCTTAGCTAAGGTGAACATGTTCATGTGCGGTCCGCAGGTTCTGACATGTATTTCCTCGAGCAATCTGGATGCCTCCTTGGCGTCGACACATCGTAATAATCCCAGGCCTGGAGTCCTTCTATACAAAATTCCTCCGCTTTGAAGGAAATGGTTGGCTAACCTTCAAAGCGTGCGCTTCTGAGTATGGGTAGCATGCTCTAGATATTCTCCCTTTGCCAAATATTCCTTGATGTCGTAAGCACAATAAGCTGGTTGCTCATGAATTCCTTTTGGGATAGGATCGATGAAATTCTTGTCTAGGTGTTGTATCATGGAATATAAAGTGTCTAATGCATCTACGAACTTATTCTGAACCCTCGGAACATGTTTGAATTCTATCTTTGTAAACCTCTTGATCAACTCTTGTATGTAGTGCAAATATGAAAATATTTTGGTGTTCTTTGTGGCCCATTCTCCTAGAACCTGGTGCACCAAAAGATCTAAATCTCCGATTACCAGCAGTTCCTGAACATTCATATCAATGGCCAACCGGAGTCCCAAGATGCAGGCCGCATATTCTGCCATATTGTTAGTGCATGGGAACCTAAGTTTTGCGGATACCGGATAGTGTTGGCCGATTTCCGATACTAAGACAACTCCGACACCTACTCCTTTGAAGTTTTGCTGCTCCTTCACCAACCATCATATGCTTCAGTGATATCTTATCCTACAAATGACGCCTCCTAATCGGGAAAATACGTTTTCAATAGTTCGTATCCTCCGTCTACGGGATTTTCTGCCAGATGATCCGCCAATGCTTTCCCCTTAACCACCTTCTGAATTACATAGATGATGTCGAACTAACTCAGCAATATTTGGCACTTTGCTAACTTACCTGTAGGCATGGGCTTCTAAAAGACGTATTTCAGCAGATCCATCCTTGATATGAGATATGTAGTGTATGCACAGAAATAATGCCTCAACTTCGGAGCTATCCATGTCAAATCACAGCAAGTGCGTTCCAGCAAAGAGTACCGGGCTTCGTAGGGTGTGAATTTCTTTGTCCGATAATATATTGCATGCTTATTTCTTCCACTATCATCATGTTGTCCCAGAACATAGCCAAAGCTCTGTCCAATATGGACAAATAAAACAACAAGGGTCTTCTTGGTTCTGGTGGGACCAGAACGGGCGGCTTAGATAAATATTCTTTGATTTTGTCAAAGGCTTTTTGGCATTCTTCAGTCCAGCTTGTTGCATAATCATTCCTCAGCATCCTGAAGATCAGCTCACATATCATTATTGATTGTTCTATGAAGTGGCTGATGTAATTGAGACGCCCTAAAAAGCTCATCACATGTTTCTTATTTTTCGGAGGTGGCAAGCCTTGGATTGCTTTGACTTTTGATGGGTCTAACTCAATCCCTCTGCGACTGACAATGAATCCTAACAATTATCCAGCGGGGACTCTGAAAGAGCACTTTGCAGGATTCAGTTTCAAGTTGTACATTCAAAGCTGATCGAAGAGTTTCCTCAGATTGCTATGTGGTCCGTACTCCTTTTGGATTTGATGATAACGTCATCCACGTACACCTCTATCTCTTTATGTATCATGTCGTGGAAAATGTTTGGCATGGATCTCATGTAGGTGATCCAACATTCTTGAGACCAAACGACATCATTTTATAACAATATATTCCCCACGGTGTAATGAAGGCTGTCTTTTCAGCATCCTCATCATCTATCCAGATCTGATGATATCCTGCGAAGAAATCTACAGAGGATTGGAGTTCATGCTTGGCACAATTGTCAATCAGTATGTGTATATTGAGCAACGGGAAACCATCTTTGGGACTTGCTCTGTTTATATCTCGGTAGTCTACACATACTCTGACTTTCCCATCTTTCTACGGAACTGGCACAATGTTGGCCAACCAAGTCGGGTACTCGGCCACTCCAAGAACCTTGTCTTTGATTTGCTTGGTGACCTCCTCTTTTATTTTCAAACGTATATCCGATTTGAACTTTCTGAGCTTCTGCTTCACTAGTGGACATGTAGGATTAGTGGGTATCTTGTGAGCCACTATTGATGTTCTCAAACCCGTCATATCGTCATAGGACCATGCAAAGATATCTTCATATTTTTTTAGGAATCTGATGTACTCTTTTTTCTATGACGGTGATAGATGAATACTTATGCGTGTTTCCTTGACCGTTTCAGAATCCCCTAAGTTAACTGCTTCGGTTTCATCCAAGTTGGACTTTGGTTTGTTTTCAAAAATTTCCACCTCTCTGACGATTCCTCAGGTATTTTATCATCTTCTAGATCCTCCGAATCACTATCTTTATGTTGCGTTGTCTCATTACATGTTACAGTTCAAGGTTCATCAGGATAGGTAATAATAAGGCTGTAGGGAAAGAAAAATGTAGAGAATAATAATAAATACGAAAAGTAGTAATGCATTACTAAAATTTTAGAAACGTCAACAAGTGCAGCTTTATGACTTGAGCAATTATTTAAAAACAAAATACTGAAAATGTCTCAAATGCTCAAACTATTTAAAATAAATTATGCTACTTTGCCACGCTACCCAGGAACTCGACGGGCCCGAGATGGTGCAGCAGTCCAGTTTTTGAGAACAACTCCTTTCTCCACAATCTGAATGATAAGGTTTTCCTCCTTCTCCTCCTCAACTATCGCACTGCAATCCATATCTTCTTCATCTAGAAATAGCTTTCTCGTGGCAGCTAAGACTTCATCTTCCTTAGATACCCACATCATGTCTGTTTGTTGGAATGTCTGATGCATGGGTTGTACTGGTTTCTCTAGTGGATAATAAGGACCACTCCATGGTGGCGACCAATCCTGGTACTCTTGCCAAGTATATTCATACCCAAGCCCGAAAGTTGTACCATGACATTGCGGTTGTATGGGTTTGGTGATCCCTTGAAGGTTTTTGCCGAGACCTTTGCCAGGTTCATACCCTGTCCATAGTAGTATGTTTTCTATCTTGTTACTCCACCATCGATCCTTTTCAATTGCGTTGACTCGCTCAATGCGATGGTACGTATCTCCACCCAGCATCTTCTTATTCTCAATGACTGGAACGGTCTGATTGGTGTAGATGGAGTTACTTCCATCTCCATGGATAATCACTTCTTGATGATTCCATTCAAAATTCACAGCCTGATACAGAGTAGAAGCCACTTCCCCAGCAGCATGTATCCAAGGTCGTCCCAACAATAGATTATAGGCAGCAGATATATCCAGCAATTGGAACTCAACATCAAACCAGGTTGGGCCCATTTGTAAGCTGAGGTTGATTTCTCTGATTGTTGCTCTTTGGGATCATCAAACGCCTTCACATTCATGATTCCCATCTGTATCTCGTGCAGGACTTTACTCAACCTCTTTAGAGTAGTTAGTGGGCATATGTTGAGACTGGATCCTCCATTTTTTAGGATCCTGATGATGAATTTATCCTCCAATCGCACTGTGATATATAATGTCATGTTGTGACTTAATCCCTCTGGTGGTAACTCATCTTCATAAAAGGTGATTTTGTGGATCTACAGTACCCGCCTGACCATATTGGCCATCTCTCCACTAGTGATATTGGTGGGTACATAAGCTTCACTCAGCACTTTCATCAAGGCATTCATGTGCATGTCGAAGTTTTGTAGCAGTGACAAGATGGATATCTGAGCGGGAGTTTTGTTCAGATGATCGAAAATAGAATATTCTCATGCTTGTAACTTTCTCCAAAGGTCATCAGTACCTGTCTCGACAATAGGCAACTTAGATGCAGTTTTCTTGCTTGTTCCTCCCAAGTTTTCAGGTGTATAAACTCTGGCAGTTCTAGTCATGTCTTGTGCCGCACCTGTCTCTTCCATCTTTGCTTTTCATTTTCTCCTGGCTTCCGCAACATAGTCCCATAGGATGGCATCAGACTTGTAGGATTGTGTCGGAGCTACCATCAAAGTGAAGGGTCCAGTTACTTCGACCTTAAATAGTGCTTGGGTTTGTACCACAACTGGTGTGAGGGTGACCATAGACGTCATAGGATCATCCCCCTCTCGAATGAGTCCGATTGACCCTTCCGGGTCCCATTCTTCGTCAGTCTCTATTACATTCACTCCTTAACCTCTGTGATCTGGGAGAGGATTGTTACGCACATTTGGTGCAGTTTCCTTTGCTTGTATGACCTTGTTGTCGATCAATGTCTGAATATTATCTTTAATTGTGCGACACTCATCAATTGTATGACCCTTCATGCCTGAATGGTAGGCACATGTCTTGTTGGGGTTAATCTATTAAAAATTATCCATAGCAACAACAGGGATAGGAGTGGCATAACCAGCAGCCTTCAATCTCTCGTATAGTTGGTCTACGGGTTCAGCAATTGGGGTTATTATGTAGGAGGTTAGATGTCAACATTTGGTCGTGGTTTTTTGGTAGTTTTGGCGAACGGGTGGAGGTGAATGGTCATATGTGATTTGAGTGTTATAGGCATGGTAGGTGGTAGCAGGTTGTTGGTATCTGGGGGGCGAAGGTTGATATGTGGGTGGAGGTGTTTGGTATATGAGAGGAAACTTAGGACCTTGGGCTACCATTACAGCACCTACTTCCTTTTTCTTCAAAATACCTCTCGATTACAAGGCTTTATTTGTGGCCTGCAGCGCCTCGAAATTTCTCACCATCCCACTTTTCATCCATTCTTCTATCCTTTCTCCTAGCTTGATGATGTCGAAAAATTTGTGGTTCTCAATAACCATCAACCTTTCATAATATTGCGGGTCTTGAGTTCTGACGAAGAACTTGTTCATTTGTTCTTCTTCAAGCGTTGGTCTTACTTTCGCAGCCTCAGATCTCCACCGAGTAGCACATTCGCGGAAGGTTTTTGTTGGTTTCTTCTTGGGGTTTTGAATATAGAAAACATCTGGTGCATTCTCTGTGTTGAACCTGAATCTGTCCATGAAGTCTGACGCCATGCTTACCCAACTAAGCCACTTCTTCGGGTTATGGCTGATATACCAAGACAAAGCATCTCCGGTGAGGCTTCACATGAACATTTTCATGTGGATTTGTTCGCTTTTGCCCACTTCTACAAGCTTGTCACAATATGTCCTCAGATACACTTTCGGATCACCAGTTCCATCGAACAATTCAAATTTGGGAGGTTTGTAACCCTCCGGCAATTCTACATCTAGCTGAATGCACAAGTCTTTATAGTTTAAACCTTCAATGCCTTTACCACCTTCGACATTCTGAACTCTGCCAGTGAGCTTTTTGAGCTCCTCCGCCATAATGAGCAGGTCCTTCTCGGTCGATTCAGGTACACTTATAGATTTTGTTGCGGGGTGTGGGGTAAGGTTTCTACATATATTGTATTTCTTTGATGGACTCTGGGAATCTGGGTATAAGGGTGGTCATTTGTTGAGTTTTAGGGATCATGAGTGTGTTGTGGTACATTCTGGGGAGTGTGATAAGTGGTAGTCTGTGGGTATTGGGTTGGATGGTGATGGTGTTGTTGAGGAATTGGTACTGGGGGAGGATTAAGGTTTTGAGGAAGTGGGGGGTACTGGTGTGGTGCGGGTGTTTTGGTGGCGGGTTTTGATTTTGCGTGTTTTATGGTGGCGTTTGGTTATGTGTAGTTGGATTTTGTTGGTTGATATTAGGGACATTGAGGGTGAGAGAGAGGTTTGCCAGGTTTTGGACCTGCTCAAGTTCTCCTCGTAACTCCAATAATTTTTTGTTTCAGACGTAAGACCAGTTCATTCTGTAACGGAGTGCTTCGGCCATATGAAATTTCGGCATTCTCTGCCATGGTGGCATTATCCTTTCTAATACCTCTAAGATCATCCATTTTTTCTTTTGCTTTGTTCTTGCCTTTAGGTTCTCCTGGTGGAGGAGGAGGTGGAGGACCTTTGGATCTAGTGTGATATGTTGACGATGTCAGTATGCACGAACCAACCTTGGGGAATGGGAATAATCAAAAGAAATAAAGAAAAACAAAAGGTAACCAAGTTAGTAAGGGGTATTGAAAGAATGCTTGCACTATTAATCATGTTTTTCAAAGTCATGTAATGATTCGCGTACTAATTTAGGGACTTCATTGTGCCCGAGGTAGGCCAAAGAGACATGTAGACTTGGAGAAAATTAATGCCAATAATTGCGTCATTTCATTAATGTGAAAATGAGCCAAACCTTCACTAAATCGACAATAATAATAAAGTTACTAATGGCATTTAGCCTTATTACAATTGAAATCTAAAATTAAGCTATAAACAACATTATCTGCTAGTCTACTTGATCCCTGAAGGACCTTCTCCATGCTTGGATCTTTTGACTCCATCAATCAAGTTCTCCAAGTCACACATGTCCAATAATAAGTAAGCCTTTGCTAGATGCCCTTCTTCACTGTCGTCCGTGTTTTGACAATCTGCAAGCCTCTTTCTCATCTTTCCCTCAAGCTCCATCAATCCATGTTCCAGATATTTCAACCTCTCTATTGACTTAGTGGCGATTCCGCTCCATTAATTTGTAGCCTCCATGTCCAATTTGTGTTGTTCCGGATGCCTAGCTTCAGACTCGAAAACAATTTTGTGAAGTCTCCTAAATTTCACATATGCCTCAGCAACATCATCAATAATCTTGTTTTCTAGATTGACCCCTAGCTTGACGTCTCCTGCTATATCATCTACCAACCATGATGGATAGAAGTACACATGACCAGCATGATATATGTCTGGCTCTATAGTCTCTTTTTCCACAATGAACTTCTGGTTCCACATATGTTGTGCTTCGAACTTGATAGGAATGATGTCCCCTTTGAAATCTGCCTTATACTGGACTATGTTGGAAACTCGAGATATGACATGTTTTCTTCCTGCTTGTCTCATTACCCTTATATGAGTGTAAGGATAAATTCCTCGCAACCGGATCAGTACAAAATGAGTAGTATCCCTTGACCTAATGATGAACTTACTTCTAAGAAACCATTCAAACATCCAATGTACCTTCTCGTCTGTAAGATTGCTGAAGAAATGCACCCAACTTACAGCACTTCCAGGTTGTGCAAACTTGTCTTGTATAAATGTCATTTTCTTTGGATGGTGATAGGCTATGTAGATATTCATCGGCCGTCGCAGAAGTTCTTGATGATATTCTCCCCTCTGAAAGTGCGATGGCTATGATGCGCCCCCGGAGGCCCTTGAAAATCCAGAGGATCGAGTGTCGTCCACGCCACCGCATCAGGTCTCCAAGGTGAATAGCCTCTGGTCGATGGAACAATGTAGGCAAGGGAAGTCGGCAAAATGGATCCGTAACTTTAGGAAAAGGATTGGATCTGAGGGTTGGGCACGGGGATCCCATTCCCAAACTCGCCGGCTGCCGGTGGACTGCTCGAGCTGCTCCTGTAGAGAGAGTGAGTCACCGCGTGCCAGCCGGAGGACGGACTGGGAACGGTTCCTTCGGGGGCCTTCCCGGAGCGTCGAACATCCAACTCAGAACTAGTACGGACAAGGGGAATCCGACTGTTTAATTAAAATAAAGCATTGCGATGGTCCCTGTGGATGTTTATGCAATGTGATTTTTCCCAGTGCTCTGAATGTCAAAGTGAAAAAATTCAACCAAGCGCGAGTAAACGGAGAGAGTAACTATTACTCTCTTAAGGTAGCCAAATGCTTCGTCATCTAATTAATGACGCGCATGTACATTAACGAGATTCCCACTGTCCCTGTCTACTATCCAGCGAAACCACAGTCAAGGGAACGTGCTTGGCAAAATCAGCGGGGAAAGAAGACCCTGTTGAGCTTGACTCTAGTCCGACTTTGTGAAACGACTTGAGAGGTGTAGTATAAGTGGGAGCCAAAAAGCGAAAGTGAAATACCACTACTTTTAACATTATTTTACTTATTCAGTGAATCAGAAGCGGGGTACTGCCCCTCTTTTTGGACCCAAGGCTTGCTTGAAGGCCGATCCGGGCGAAAGACATTGTCAGGTGGGGAGTTTGGGAGGGGCGGAACATCTGTTAAAAGATAATGCAGGTGTCCTAAGATGAGCTCACCGAGAACAAAAATCTCGTGTGGAACAGAAGGGTAAAAGTTCGTTTCATTCTAACTTACAGTACGAATACGAACCGTGAAAACGTGGCCTAATGATCCTTTAGACCTTCAGAATTTGAAGCTAGAGGTGTCAGAAAAGTTACCACAGGGATAACTGGTTTGTGGAAGCAAAGTGTTCATAGCGACGTTGCTTTTTTATCCTTCGATGTTGGCTCTTCCTATCATTGTGAAGCACAATTCACCGAGTGTTGGATTGTTCACCCACCAATAGGGAACATGAGCTGGGTTTAGACCGTCGTGAGACAGGTTAGTTTTACCCTACTGATGATAGTGTTGCAATAGTAATTCAACCTAGTACGAGAGGAATCGTTGATCCGCACAATTGGTCATCGCGCTTGGATGAAAATCCAGTGGCGTGAAGCTACCATGCGCTAGATTATGACTAAACGCCTCTAAGTTAGAATCCGGGCTAAAAGCGACGCATGCGCCCGCCGTCTGCTTGCCGACCCGCATTAGGGGCCTTTGGCCCCCAAGGGAACGTGTCGCTGGCTAAGTCATCACAGGGGAAGAGTCGCAGTGGTTTGCTTGAAGTACAATTTCCATGGAGCAGCGGGTAGAATCCTTTTCAAACGACTTAAATACGCGACGGGGTATTGTAAGTGGCAGAGTGGCCTTGCTTCCATGTTCCACTAAGATTCAGCTCTTTGTCGCTCTGATTCTTCCCTCCCCCTCCAATCCAATCAATTTCTAACTTTTCCAAAAAAGAGGTTTACTCCTTCTTTGATGCCATATTATATGTTAAGTGTTGGAAAATCGTACGCAAGTCCTCGAGACCATGGAACATATACTATTCATGTATTATGTGGCCAATGTGACTTTAACTTAGTCGTGTTGTGGAAAGAATTGCCTATGACGCTTAACCAAATTTGACTTCTAGATGTTTTTCAGGGCGTCGCGTGCGATGCCAAGGCACAATCCAAGAGTGATGTGCCAATAAAATGTCGCAAATAGAGATTTTTTGGGGTGTCGTGTGCGAGGACATGGCCTATGTCAATGGACCGAGTTCGGTCGTAGCTCACCACGACGCAAGACATGGCAGGGCATATGGCATCGGGCATGGGCATGACCCAACGCAGGACATGGCACGGCTCAGAACATGGCAGGGCGCGTCCATGGCACGACTCAAGACATGGTAGGACATGACAGGGCGTGGCCATGGCACGACTCAGGACATGGCACGACTTCGGGTGTGGCCATGGAAAGACGCAGGACATGTTAGGACATGGCAGGACATGTAAGGACATGTAAGGATATGGCAAGACATGGCAGGGTGTGGCGATGGTACGACTCAGGACATGGCAGAGCGTGGTCATGGCACGGCGCAAGACATGTCCAGTCATGGCAGGGCGTAGCCATGGCACGACGCAAGACATGAAATACATGTCAGGACATGGTAGGGCGTGGCCATGGCACGGCTCAGGACATGGCAGAGCGTGGCCATGGCACGGCTCAGGACATGGTAGGGCATGGCCATGGCACAGCCGAGGACATGTAGGGCGTGGCCATGGCACGGCTCAGGACATGGAAGGGCGTGGCCATGGCACGGCTCAAGACATGGTAGGACATGGCAAGGCGTGGCCATGGCACGGCCCAGGACAAGGAAGGACGTGGAAGGACATGACTGGACATGGTAGGGCGTGGCCATGGCACATTGTCGGGTGTGGCCATGGCACGGCATCGGACATGGCAAGGCATGGCCATGGCATGGTGCATGACAAGGCAGGACGTGGCATGACATGATAAGACATGGCATGGCCATGGCCTGGCCATGGCACGGCGTCAGGCGTGGCCATGGCCCGACGCAGGACATGGCAGGGTGTGGCCATGGCACAGCGCAGGATGTGGAAAGACATGGCAGGGCAAGGCCATGGAACGACGTAGGACATGGAAGGACGTGGCAGGGCGTGGCCATGGCATGGTGTCGGGCTTGGCCTTGGCATAGCGCCGGGCGTGGCCTTGGCCATGTCATGACACAGGACATGGCACGGCGCACTAAGTCAAACCACGTCTCACCACATCGCACCACGCAACTGATGAATTTTGGCAATGAACGGCGGAGTGTCGTGCAAGTAGTGCTGCAAGGTGCCATGCGCATGGGGTTAAGCTTAGTACATATCGAATGACATCGGTTATTATGCACAACATCGGGAGGCGACATAGCTCATGGCACCGCACGTCACTTGGCAATGGGATGACGAAGCATCATGCAAGTAGCTGCAAGGCGCCATACGCATGGGGCTAAGCTTAGTACATGACACGGCGTGGCCATGGCACAACGTCAGGCGTGGCCATGGCACGACGTCGGGCGTGGACTTGGCATGGCGTTGAGCTTGGACATGGTACGACACAGGATATGGAAGGGAGTGGCCATGGCACGATGCACCAAGTCGCACCACGTCGCACCATGCAACTGATGGCTTTTGGCAACGAACGGCGGAGTGTCGTGCAAGTAGCGTCGTAAGGTGCCATGCACATGGGCCTAATCTTGGTACATGTTGAATGCCATCGGTTATTGTGGGAAACATTGATAGGCGACATAGCTCATGGCACAGCACATCATTTGGCAATGGGATGGTGAAGCATCGTACAAGTAGTGCCGCAAGGCGCCATACGTATGGGGCTAAGCTTAGGGCATGCCAAATGCCATGCGGTTGTTGTGGGTTGTGTCTGGCATCGCTCGTGACAGCTGATAGCTTTTGGCAACAAACAGCGGAGC
>ML321656.1:0-55000 GCA_005239505.1 Nicotiana paniculata | reverse complement strand
TGGTGCTTAAGCACGCGATCGGGGCAAGTGCCAGGCCACGATGAGTAGGAGGGCGCAGTGGTCACTATAAAATGTTGGGCGTGAGCATGGGCGGAGCGACCATCGGTGCAGATCTTGGTGGTAGTAGTAAATATTCAAATGAGAACTTTCAAGGCCGAACAGGGGAAATGTTCCATGTGAGCGGTACTTGCACATGGGTTAGTTGATCCTAAGGGTCGGGGGAACCCTGATAGATAAAGCGCGTCACGCATACTCTGAAAGGGAATCGGGTTAAAATTCCTGAACCGAGATGTTGCAATTGACGGCAACGTTAGGAAGTCCGGAGATGTCGGCCGGGGGCCTCGGGAAGAGTTATCTTTTATGTTTAATAGCCTGCCCACCCTAGAAACGACTCAGTCGGAGGTAGGGTCCAGCGGCTGGAAGAGCACCGCACATCGCGTGGTGTCCGGTCGGCCCCCGGCGGCCCTTGAAAATTTGGAGGACCGAGCGCGCCCACGCCCGGTCGTACTCATAACTGCATCAGGTCTCCAATGTGAACAACTTCTGGTCAATAGAACAATATAGGCAAGGGAAGTTGGCAAAATGGATTCGTAACTTCGGGAAAAGAATTGGCTCTAAGGGCTGGGCACGTGGTCCCAGTCCCGAACCCATCGGTTGTTGGTGGATTGCTCGAGTTGCTCTCACGACAACAGCGGGTCTCCGTGTGCCAGCCGGGGGACAGACTGGAATTGTTCCTTTGGGAGCCTTCCCCGGGCGTCGAACAGCCAACTCAGAACTGGTACGGACAAGGGGAATCCGACTATTTCGTTAAAAAAAAGCATTGCGATAGTCCCTACGGATGTTTACGCAATGTGATTTCTGCCCAGTGCTCTGAATATCAAAGTGAATAAATTCAACCAACCGCGGATAAACGGCGGGAGTAACTATGACTCTCTTAAGGTAGCCAAATGCATCGTCATCTATATAGTGACGCGCATGAATGGATTAACGAGATTCTCACTGTCCCTGTCTACTATCCAGCGAAACCAAAGCTAAGGAAACGGGCTTGGTAGAATTAGTGAGGAAAGAAGACCCTCTTGAGCTTGACTCTACTCCGACTTTATGAAATTACTTGAGAGGTATAGTATAAGTGGGAACCGAAAGGCGAAAGTGAAATACCACTACTTTTAACGTTATTTACTTATTTCATGAATCAGAAGCGGGGCACTAACCTTTTTGCGACCCAAAGCTTTCTTGCAGGACGATCCGGGGGGAAGACATTGTCAGGTGGGGAGTTTAGCTGGGGCGGCACATCTGTTAAAAGATAACGCAGGTGTCCTAAGATGAGCTCAACGAGAAGAGAAATCTCGTGTGAAACAGAAGGGTAAAAGCTGATTTGATTCTGATTTCCAGTGTGAATACGAACCGTGAAAGCGTGGCCTAACGATCCATTATAACTTCGGAATTGGAAGCTAGAGGTGTCAGAAAAGTTACCACATGGATAACTGGCTTGTGGCAGCCAAGCGTTCATAGCGACGTTGTTTTTTTATCGTTCGATGTCGGCTCTTCCTATCATTGTGAAGCAGAATTAACCAAGTATTGGATTGTTCACCCACCAATAGGGAACGTAAGCTGGGTTTAGACTGTCGTGAGATAAGTTCGTTTTACCCTACTAATGACAGTGTCGTAATAGTAATTCAACCTAGTATGAGAGGAACCGTTGATCCGCATAATTGATCATCGTGCTTGGTTGAAAAGCCAATGGCAAAAAGCTACTGTGTGCTGGATTATGACTGAACGCCTCTAAGTTTGAATTCGGCTAGAAGTGACTCATGCGCCCGCCGTCCGCTTGCCGACCCACAGTAGGGGCCTTTGGCCCCCAAGGGTACGTTTCATTAGCTAAGTCATTGCGACGGAAGAGCCGATGTGGCCGAATTAGATTAAGTGCCCAATGTGACTTATAACTTAGTCATGCTGTGGGAAAGAATTGCCTATGATGCTTAACCAAATTTGACTTCTAGAGGTTTTTCATGGCGTCTCGTGCCAAGGCACAAGCCAAGGGTGATGTGCCAATACAATGTCGCAAATAGAGGTTTTTCGGGGTGTCGTGTGCGAGGTCGTGGCCTATGTCAATGGTCTGAGGTCGTCTGTGGCTCGCCACAACGCAGGACATGGCAGGGCGTCAGGCGTGGCCATGGTCCGACACATGACATGGCAAGGCGTGGCCATGGCATGACTCAAGACATGGCAGGGCGTGGCCATGGCACGACTCAGAACATGGCAGGGCGTGGCTATGGCACGGCATAAGACATGGCACGGCATCGAGCATGGACATGACATGGCGCAAGACATGTAAGGACATGGCAGAACATGGCAAGGTGTGACGATGGCACGACTCAGGACATGGCAGGATGTGGCAGTACATGGCAAGGCGTGGCAATGGCACGACGCAGTACATGTCAGGGCATGGCAGGGCGTGGCCATGGCACGACGCAGGACATGTCAGGACATAGAACAGCGTGACCATGGAACATAGCAAGAAATGGCAGGACATGGCAGGACATGGCAGGGCGTGGCCATGGCACGACTCAGAAAATGGCAGGACATGGCAGGGCGTGGCCATGGCACGGCGTCGGGCGTGGCCATGGAACGGTGTCGGGCGTGACCATGGCACGACGTCGGACATGGCAGGGTGTGGCCGTGGGTGTGGCACGGCACAGGACAAGGAAGGACGTGGCAGGACATGGAAGGGCGTGGCTATGGCACGGCGTCATACATGGCAGGGCGTGGCCATGGAACGGCGTCAGACATGGCAGGGCGTGGCCATGGCACGGCGCAGGAGAAGGAAGGACGTGGCAGGACATAACAAGACATGGCAGGGCGTAGCCATGGCCCAACGTAGAACATGGTAGGGCGTGTCCATGGCACGGCGCAAGACATGGCAGGGCGTGTCCATGGCACGGCGCAGGACATGGAAGGACGTGGCAGGGCGTGGCCATGGTACGGCGTCGGATGTGGCCTTGGCACGGCGTCGGGCATGGCCTTGGCACGACGTCAGGCTTGGCCATGGAACGATTCAAGACATGGCAGGGCATGGCCATGGCACGACGCACCAAGTCCCACCACGTCGCACCACATCGCACCAAGTCGCACCACGTCGCACCATGCCGCTCAATGTCGCACCGCGTCGCTCAACGTAGCACCATTTCTAATGCTAGCCAATGCTTAGCAACATCTCAAGAGAAATTATGTTGGTGGTTGGCGGTCGTGGGTGGCGGTGGTGGAAAGTTGCGGTGGTTTGAGCGGTGGTGACCGGCGACGGTTGGTCGATGCTTGGTGGTTGGCGGCGGTGGTTCGATATCGGAATCATTTACGGTGATTGTCACAATGTATGTGCATCATGGTTATTGGTGGTTTGTCATCTATATGTTTTTATAATAATATTATATATTTTACCTACTTTTTACTAATTTTATGCATTTTTTATAATTTAAAAATATATTTATGTTACTTTTTTTATTAAAATATTTGCAATTTTTATGTGTAATATAGTTACTACATGTTTTGGAAATTTTCTCTATTTTTTTCTATTTTTATAATAATTTCTTATTATTTAGAATTTTAGTATGATTTTTTTGCTTTAAAATAAATATTTTCCAAAAAAATATTATTTTTTGTAAAAAATATCATATACAATTTTCAAAAGTCATTTGTAAATGTATTAGCTAAGATGTACTTTGGTTTGTGCAATTTGGTGTTGTACATGTCTATTATGATTCTCTGGCCAAAACATGTCTACTATCATGGGCGGCTTTCCAGCCGTGCCCCATGACCCCTTGGACGCGCCCCGTGGCGTCCTATCAAGCCTCCCAACGCCTAGCGCCACGGACGGCCCCGTGGTCTTGGCCGCGCCAAGTGACAAGCGCGCATGTGCCTCTGTCGCCCTACCGATTTCCCTCACTAGCGCCCAGCCACAAGCAGCTGCCAACAGCGCCGCGCGCACAGATCGTGATGCCTGAGACAAAGTTGCTGACAACAGACCTGTTTCTACCTCTGTAGAAAACTAAGTCCTTTTTCCTTGTATTACTAGAGTAGTTTTATTCCATGTACTTTCATCATGTTTCTTTAGCATAGTTTTTTCTATTCCTGTAACGTTGGTTTATTTTTTTTTAAGCATTATTAGGGGGGATCAAGCAATCAAAAACTTTCTAGAAAGCAATTCTTTGTACTGGTGTCTCTCCCCCTCAACACCGCGTTGCCTTCTTCTGTAATAGCTTTCATTAATGCAATCAAGCTTTTATTCAATGCTCATTGCTGTTCTCTCAATTATTGGCATAGGTTTTCCAGCACGGCACTGACAATCTTGTCTAGCGTGCGGAGGGGACCTCACTCGGCAGACCGCAACCACCCTGACATCGGTTGCTTAGCCTTACGTCGCCCTTCCAAAGAATCTTAGGAAGGCGCCACGTAACAGTTGGGTGCAGAGCGGCACTATGCCGCCCAAGAGAAAGAATTATTGGTTGTCGTTCATTGCTTACGCCTTTGGAGGCATTATCTACTTGGATCACCGTCCATGGTCAAGACAGACAACACAGTTGTTAGTCATTTCATGACCCAGCTAAAGCTGAATGGCCGACAGGCCCGATGGCAGGAACTCCTAGCAGAATTTAACTTCAACCTGGAGTACCGAAGTGGGAAGTCTAATCATATGGCTGATGCACTCAGTCGAAAAGGGGACCTAGCATCGGTGTGCCTAATCGCCACCCTAAGGGGGAGCGAAGTAGCCACCACCATTAAAGACCAGATACAGGATCTACTCATCAAGGATCCCGCTGCACAGTATTTGGTTGAACTAGTAGGACAGGGCAAGACTAGCCAGTTCTATATGGAGGATGGTTTCCTGAAGGTAAAAGGGAACCGACTTTATGTTCCAAAAGGAGGGGATCTGAGAAGAACTCTCTTGGCGGAATGTCATGACACTCTGTGGGCCGGCCATCCCGGCGAAGAACGCACCATGGAATTGCTTCGTCGTGCATATTATTGGCCCCAAATGGCCGATGATGTCGTGCAGTATGTGAGGACTTGTCTAGTATGCCAGAAGGACAAGTCTGGCCTCTTGACACAAGCGGGACTCCTGGAACCTCTAGCTGTTCCAAAGAGACCTTGGGAAAGCGTGTCGCTGGATTTCATCATCGGATTGCCCAAGGTTGGAGATCTCACAACTATCTTGGTTGTGGTGGATCGGTTTTCCAAGTATGCCACCTTCATTGAAGCACCTCAATATATATCAGCAGAGGATACAACTTGACTCTTCTTCTCTCATGTCGTCAAGTATTGGGGCCTGCTCAAAGACATTGTTAGTAATCGCGATTCATGCTTCACTAGCAACTTTTGGACCCAATTATTTAAGGGCCTCCGGTCAAAATTGAGTCACAGCTCAAGTTTTCATCCACAATCCGATGGCCAGACGGAGCGGTTCAATGGCATGTTGGAGGAATATCTCCGCCATTTTGTTACCGGATCACAGAAGAATTGGGTGAAGCTCTTGGATGTTGCTCAACTGTGTTTCAATTCACAAAAGAGTTCTAGTGCAAACAAAAGCGCTTTAGAAATTGTTACCGGGCAACAACCGCTACTCCCACACACCGTGAATGCACCAAACATGGGGAAATCTCCTCGTGCTACTAGCTTCTCAACAGAATGAAAGAGGAATATGGAGATAGAGCGGAGCTATCTGGTTAAAGCCCAAAAGAGAATGAAGAGGAATGCTGATCAGAATCGTCGCTTTGTTGAATACCAAGTAGGAGAAAAAGTGATGATCAAAATCCCAAAGCGGTACTTATTTGCAGGGGTCCGTGACCCTCGCCTGTTGCAAAAATATATTGGACCTTTGTCCATTGAAAGGCGCATTGGGAAAGTTGCATACCGGGTGGATACCCCAGCTTGGTGGAAAATCCATCTCGTCTTCCATGTCAGTCTATTGAAACCTATTCGGGAAGACACGGAGGATCCTTCACGGAGACAACTCACAATACCCAGTATTTCAGGCCCCGGTTCAACCGGGAAAAGGCGGGTTGAAGCTATTCTTGATGATCGGGTAATTCATGCCTCCAGGAAGGATCACCAAGATTTCTTGGTAAAATGGCAAGGGTTTGATGCAGAGGAGAACACTTGGGAGAGGGGACCAAACCTCAAAGCCTACAAGAGCCTGATTGAAGATTATTTGGCAAGTAAGGCGCCGAGGACGTGGACAACTCAGTTGGAGGAGAATGTCATAGGAGTCTTTCCAGTCGTGCCCCATGAAACCTTGGACGCGCCCCGTGGCGTCCTAGCAAGCCTCCCAACACCTAGCGCCACGGATGGCCCCGTGGTCTTGGTCGCGCCAAGTGATAAGCGTGCATGTGCCTCTGTTGCCCCACTGTTTTCGCTCGCTAGCACCCAGCCACAAGCAGCTGCCAACAGCGTCGCGTGCGCAGATCGTGATTCCTGAGACAAAGTTGCTGACAACGGACCTGTTTCTATCTCTGTAGAAAACTAAGTCCTTTTTCCTTGTATTACTAGAGTAGTTTTATTCCATGTACTTTCATTATGTTTCTCTTGCGTAGTTTTGTCTATTCCTTCAACGTTGGTTTATTTTTTTTAAGCATTAGGGATCAAGCAATCAAAAACTTTCTAGCAAGCAATTCTCTATAGTGGTGTCTCTCCCCCTCGACACCTCGTTGCCTTCTTTTGTAATAGCTTTCATTAATGCAATCAATCTTTTATTCAATTCTCATTACTGTTGTCTCAATTATTGGCATTGGTTTTCCCGCACGACACTGACAATCTCGTCTAACGTGCGGAGGGGACCTCACTCGGTGGACAGCAACCACCCTGACATCGGTTGCTTAGCCTTACGTCGCCCTTCCAAAGAATCTCAAGAAGGCGTCGTGTAACACCACTCCGGCCACTTGGTTTTTTTTTAAGACATATATAAGGGGGTAAAGGTGTTGTAAGGCAGCTCAAGGTGCTTGCTGCCGGGCCGAGTCAGGCATGCATCAGGGACGCTGACATGGGGCGTGGGCATTGGGGGCACACACGGATTGTCCGTTCTAAATCCCTGATGTTTGCAACGCACGCCGGCAAATACTCGTGTGTTCTTGTAGTACATCTGTTGGAAACACCGCTCGTGGCAACTGATGGCTTTTGGCAACGAACGGCGGAGTGTCGTGCAAGTAGCACCGCAAGGTTCCATGTGTATGGGGATAAGCTTAGTACATATCGAATGCCATCAGTTATTGAGGGAAACATCGGGAGGCGACATAGCTCGTGGCACCGCACGTCATTTGGCAACGGGACGGAAAAGCATCGTGCAAGTAGCGTGCAAGGCGCCATACGCATGGGGATAAGCTTAGTACATGCCAAATGTCGTGCGGTTGTTGTGGGTTATGTCTGGCATCGCTCGTGGCAGCTGATGGATTTTGACAACGAATGGCGGACCGTCGTGCAAGTATCATTATAAGGTGCCATGCACATGGGGCTAAGCTCAGTATGTGTCGAATGCATCGGTTGTTGTGGGAAACGTCGGGAGGCGACATCGCTCGTGGCAGCTAATGGATTTTGGCAACGAAACGGTGGAGCGTCGTGCAAGTAGCGTCGTAAGGTGCCATGCGCATGGGGCTAAGCTCAGTACGTGCCGAATTCCATTGGTTTCTGTGGGCAACATCGGGAGGTGACATTGCTCTTGGCAGCCGCCAAACTTGCAGTAACAGATTACAACCTTCAAAATGTCTAAATCCTTTCTTGCACCGATCCAGAGCGCGGTACAGTTCAGCTAGGATCATGGGAATGATGGTGTAGGTTTGTTCTTCAATGCCTTCCATTAAAGTCCTTGCAACCATGGATAACGAGTGTGGATCCTTCCCTCTTTCATTGGAAATATCAACAAACACAAGAAGAAGCAAATGATGAATACATAAACCCGACGGTGCGTCCAACCTAGGGACTTAATGGCAAGTTCCTCATGATGAAGATGATACGAATTACTATGTCCATAACGCTCATAAAGAAACCCAAAAGGGATGTATGATTTCTTTAAGCAAAGCAATTCTTCATTTTTCTTAAAGCCCAACATCTTTAGAAAATCGCAAGGGGTGCAATTCTCTGGTAGTGTAACCCCTGACTATCCCATGGAAGCTTAGCAAAGCCTCCCATTTCTTCTATGAGAAGAGTCATTTCTATGTCACCAAATAGGAAGACCGCTCTTTTGTCATCCCTGGACATGGTAGCGGCCTCAATCAATGCTCTATTTGGTTGGATATTAAGAAAAGATGGAAAGTCACCAAGTACCCTTCTCACATGATTCTTGTCTCAAGGTGCAACGTCTTTCCACCAGTAAAGTAGCAGAGGAGGGATGTTTTTCCACCTAGCGACTTCGTGCTTCATTTTCTGCAAACAAATAAAGGTTAGCCCTTTCCCACTCCGGATTCGACCACTTACATAATAATGATCAACATATTGGCACATTTTCTCCAAGTAATGAACATAACAAGATAATGTCCATTGGGATTGTGGAAATCCCGTCGGACTTTGGACAAGGCTTATCTTATCGGGCTATTACGTTAACAACGTTCTAACCCGTACTAGGTTTAACATGATGCATTTACATTTGACATTGGAGTAAGGTTTCTAGAATGGTCTAGACTGGTACTCAAGCGGATAAATTTAGAGGGAAAGGCACGGGACCGTCGACTGCACTGCTGATCGACTAATCTACCGCAAATAAGCCTTTCTGATTTAAAAAAGGGAAATTTTCAAAGAACGCGGAACTCATCAAGCGCCTCTATGTTGCCAAGTATTTGCATGATATAATATGTAAAAGTCAGTTTAGTTCATAAAATATATGCAGGAAATAAAGCAGGTAAGGAAGTAGGGATGGGAAAGGCATGATATGACAGTCTTAGAAAAGAAAGCAAGTAAAGGTGAATGGGGAAGGGAGGTTCATGTCATAACAAATTTAAACAAATAGAGGTGAATAGGGGAAGGGATGTACAAGTCATAGAAAATTCAAACAAATAAAGGTGAATGTGGGAAGGAATATGCATAAAGAAAGTAATCCATGTAATTCAAGTTCATTATGGTAAGAGCCTAAGTATATCCCCAGTTGAGTCGCCATGCTGTCGCGCCCCTTTTATTGCGAAATCGAGCTTTGACATGTGACAGTTCTTTTAAGGAAGAGATTAAAAGAGAAGAGTCGCCACCTAACGGTTTTAAGGTGCGTTAGGACACCTATTATGTAAATAACTCTATTTTAACTAGTTTGTGTTACCAAATATCAGGTAAGGGATCAAATTACCTCAAAGAGAAGGTGTTAGGCACTCTTTGAGGTCCACAATTGTGGGTCCCAGCCGAACTCAAGATTATGTGGATTAGGCTAGGTGATCAAATAACAAATAAAAAACGAAGAGTTTCATCATAACACAATGAGAATTGGTACAACTCTTAAAGACTACAAGGATGCAGCTATAACGGTCTATGACTAAGTGTATAAAAGAAAGAGGGGTCCTAAGTTTTTTAGCCTAAAGGATCACCTTATGCAACATAAATAATACTTCGCAGCACCTTTTAGATAGGAATTGCTCATATTATTCAGCGGGCACATGCTATCATCTCTTGCTACCCGATTACTATGTTGAAGTTGATTAACTAAAGCAATCTAATCAAGTTCTAAGTCGCGTCCTATGTGTGCACTACCCGTCCCATGCCTATGATCCAGGAGGCTTTGGACCTACTACTTGGGTGGTTCTAGACTTTTACTTAGGTTGCTCAAAATGGTAAAAAACTAAGCAATATTAAAAAAATACGACTCATGTAAAGACAATTAAGGCCCAAGTTAGCCTCCATATATAACAATAACTTCATGCGAGCATATTCATATTAAGACGAATTAGAGTCATTAAGTCCTATAGACATGGCTTCTACGTGATTTTGATTTCAAGCACTGTATAGGCAACGAATGAAGCATTACCCAGGACTGCCTGGGCCTTCAACAGGCTCATTCTTCATACAAATAGTAGATGCATATCCGAATGCCCCAAGAATCAGAGTATGTCAATTAAAAGGTTCAATTTCATACATGGACACAGAGGACTCACTTACCTAGTTTGTTGCAAAACTTAACCAAACAAATGACAAACTACTCTCAAATCAACATACTTAATTCTTAAAGTTGTAATTAACAACAATTCTAACCAGGACATGTAGGCTGCATTACATGAAATATTAGCGAGAGCACAAGACATACATAAGGTGTTTCATACTATGTTTTAGAAGTAAGTTCAAAGTGATAGGATCGAGCAACATAAGCAAACTACTTCACATAAAGTTCCAAAGCAGAGCATAGTTCAGAATTAGCCTGAAAGACTTTAGACAACTCACAGGAGAATCCAGCAGAGTCATAGATAAGGAACAAGGGGATGAAAGTCTTCACATGATAATTTTTAGCATAAGAGCTCAATGAGAATGGGGTCATAAACATCACAACAACAGGCTAGTATGCACATATCATACAGTTGAACATGGGAGATAACACACTGAGTACTGGTCATAACACGATGGTTTAACACTAGTGCTCATGGTCAAGAAAATACTTAACAAGGGAGCATGCTAAGGTTCAGTCAGAACTTAACTTCAGAAGTGAGACAAACATGCACCAAATCCAGCAATAGTTGACCAGTTGTAAAGCTTATGCTAAAGGTTCACTAGTACCAAAGGATAAGTGACCAAATGAATAACGAAGGAAATGCAAATTGCCTGACAACAAGTCGTAATGGACTGTAGAAACCCCAAAAGGTAACATGTAGGCATAAGTGACTTATCAGAATACTTCCCAGGCTATCACAACAATGTCACGACCCAATTTCCCCTCTGTTGGGTGTCGTGATGACACCTAGTGCCTATGAAATGAATTCTTTATACAATAAACAAATTTCCAGAACCCGGTAATACAAGTCATAAGTTCTACAGAACTTTACTATAACTTCTAAATACAACTATTCAGAAATAAACAAAACAGTGTATGAACAAAATAGGATGGTGACTCCAAAACCCGCGAACGCTGTAGCAGGTTTTACCTTGAGTCTCCACAATAGCAATTTGCACTGCTAGCTAACAATCAACCATCTACGCAATACCTGGAATCTACACACAAAAAATGTGCAGAAGTATAGTATGAGCACACCACAGCGGTGCCTAGTAAGTATCAAGACTAACCTCGGTGAAGTAGTGACGAGGACCAGTCAAGACATCCACTGGTCTAATGAACTGAACAAGTATAAGTATAGGAACAACGAAATATGATATCTACATAAAGACTACACAATATGGCTAACAATACAGTAAATTCAATAAGGAAGGACACAACAAGTATCAGCGAAAAACCATGAAATAACACAGAAGAGAGAAGAATGGAACACAGACTAAATGTCACATGTACAAAGGACAAGTAATAACTCAGCAATTACAACTGCCTTTACATCAAGTTTTAGGCTCCACGGGGTACCGAACCCTGGACAAATCACAACTCACGGGTCCCAATATCTGAACCCTAACATTTGGCATCTTGTGCCTTTATTTGAGCTAATAAGCACTGACGACTCACTTGCCAAATAGAGTCATTCCCACATAGAAGGCAAGTACAATAAGGGTATCTATATACTCAACAATAACAAGGAAGCCCCTTAATTCGATAAGAGTGCTTATCTATGTGTATGCTTGTGCAAGTGTCCTTACATAGTTCAAACCAGCTAGTAAGCCTAAGAAAAAGGAAAGGACAACAGGTAAAATATTTTCTCACAAGTTTCACAAGAATAAGCTCACACAGTTAAGTGTACAATTACACAATATCAACAACTAGGATGCCCACAGGCATTACAAGTCATCAAAAAACAACCCTTGCCTTAGTGAATGTCTGCCTTATACGTGCATAATCATGATCCCACCTTGTCATGCCATATGCGTAATCCACATATATATACAACAATGCTAATGACAATAATACAAGATACGGTAAATTAATCAACTCAAGAACCTTCGATCACAAGAAAAGGTAAAACTAGTTAATAAGGAAGAGCCAGAATAAGGAAAACTAGGCATGAGAAGAATAGCTCAATAAGGAAGAAAATAACATGTAACAATAGTCCCACACTGTACGGTTCAACAACAAGAAACTAACACGAGTCCAATAATTCAAAATAAGGGTAAGTCCATTAAGGCATAGAACCTCTAAGATTATTCTAAGGTTGGACAATTATGGGAGAGGTACAACCAATTCAACTAAAGGTAGGCAGCGGGAAGATCACCATAACCTCAATTAAGAGAGAACATTTACAAAAAAAAAGGATAACGACAACTTAAAATAGGGATAAGCAAGAGGGAAAGTAACCTGGCAATAGTGGATCATGAAGCAATTAATTCTAATTAAGCCTGATAAAGGTAAAACTAGTAATTTAGGAATGTAATTATACAGGTACAACTACATATTCAATGAATACAAGAAACTAGGAACCCTAAAAGGCCAATTTCTACAACATAAGTTCGAGCACGTACTCAACCTCACGTACACAGACTACAATCAACATAGAAGACTCAAATCCTAAAGGGTAGTTCCCCATACAAGGTTAGGCAAGATACTTACCTCAAAAAAGATAAACCTCTACAATGGACTCCTCGGGTGAAATGACCTCCGGATGGCTCAAATCTAACCAATATAACTTCAAAGTACAAATAAAAATCATAAGAAACTATTCCAGATCATAAAGTCTCAATCTTTAAAAAAATCTAGAAATCGACCTAAAACTCGACCCCCGGGCCCGCACCTTGGAACCTGAACACCCATTCCACTACGAGTTCATCCATACTAAAATTATCGAATGTCGATACCATATCATCCCTCAAATCGTGATTTTTCATTTTGAATTTTTCTTCAAAACCGTTATTTTCCCCAACTCAAAACACAAATTAAATGATAAAAATGAAGCTCCCAAATCCGAAGTTTAAAACTCAACATAAGAGGAAATAACCAAACCCTCGACTTATATTATTCTGCCCAGCACTTCCGCATTTGCGGACAATTAGCGCATCTACGTAATCGTATTTGCGAGAAACGTTCGCATCTGCAAAATTAACTTACCAGGCGCAGATATGCGGACGATATAGCTGCATATGTGGCACGTAAAAGCAATGACTGGACCGCATAGGCGGACTCCTTCGCAGATGTAATCACAGAACCGCAGAAGCGGCCGTCGCACCTACGTGCCAGCATCCGCAGAAGCGGGCTAGCTCCCAGATCTCAAAGATCGCAGAAGCGACCAGGCTCACGACTCCAATGTGTCGCAGGTGCGAGACACAAGAACCAGACCTGACCAGGACTACGAAAACATCTGAAACTCGTCCGAAACACACCCAAGGCTCCCGGGATCCCGTCTAAACACACAAACAAGTTCTATAAACTAACACGGACTTGCTCGAGGCCTCAAATCATATCAAACATCATCGAAACTACGAACCGCACCATGAATCGAACTTATGAACTCCCAATTCTTCCAACTTCTAAAACTCATGTCGAAACCTATCAAACCAACCTAGAATAACATCAAAGTTTGCAGACAAGTCCCAAATAACATCGGAGTTGTTCCAACTCTCGGAATCACATTCCGACCCCGATATCACCAAAATCAACTATTGGTCAAACCTCTCCACTTTCCAACTTCAAATTTTGCCGAAATGCTTCAAATCACAATACGAACCTCCAAAATCAAATCCGGACACACGCTAAGTCCAAAATCATCCTACGAAGCTGCTCAAGGTCAAATGCCGCCGAGTGGGACTTAAATTCTCAAAACGACCAGCCGGATTGTTACATTCTCCCCCTCTTAAATCAAATGGTAGTCCTCGAACGTGCCAAGAATCACTTCGAAGTCTTCAAATCACTGAATGCACACTTCCAACATACACCCGCGGGTGATCTCACGTCACCCCAATCCACATAATCTGACGACACCATCCCAACTATAATTTAGTCTTTCTACCACCACCGATAAGCCTCAGATTCAAAATTCTCACCCTTCATTCATTTCCAAAAGACCCGATTCTAAATTCATACTCGGTATTAGTCTCAACCAGATGCAACAACTTATGCCTACCCCCACAAGGTTTCCAAACAACATAACACAGGCCCATAATAACACTTCTGATCACAATAGTTGCTCGTAAGCCAAACCAACACCGACAATTAGCCTCATATCCGATAGGAACCCATTTCAAATCTCCACAACACTGACGATGATGCTTAACCACGAAGACCTCATAACTATGCACCTGAATCAACAAGTCACAACTAACACCATCGGGCATATACCCCGCAAGATAAAACTCAAGAAACACAGAACGAAAATGACTGAATATATAAAAAGAAACACATAAGAGAATCAAACAAGCCCGACAGGCACAACTAGAGCTCTATCAGTACCACACTACGACTCAATTTTTTAAAATAGGAAAAATGAAGTACAGCACGCAACCCGACTCAAACATATCAAATATCATGAACTCGCGAGGGTCTCACCTTCAACTCTAAATCACAGGTCAAATACACATCCCACCACGAAATATTCAACTAACCTAGTTCAACAATAAAATCAACTTACTGAACTCTCGCCCCAGAGAGTACCAAATCACAGACTGTAACCAAGAATACTTAGGAATCACACCAAACCTACCATAATGAACAACAAGGATTCACTTCTAATCTCACCACTCCCAAATGATGGATAAAACCACGATAGACACGGCTACTAAACAGAGTGCAAATCATAAAACTCACTTATAATGAAACGGCAAATAAGGAAACTCGTCTCGATAACTAGAACCGAAACGAAATACGAATGGTGCACTTTGTAACAAATCAACACATATTTGTATGATAACATCCAACAGCCTCCAACCCTATATGAAACACATCAACGGGTCGGGCCTCTCCCTCTTGGGTGCCCCCTACTCGCCTGAATACCCCGTTGTGACACATCTACCTGAATACTGGGACAATATCTCACCATATGACTGATATCACCTCTCTTCTGAATTGGTTGTGGAAACTGTGCAATACGAGTACTCGGCAGGGAGGCAAGGAGGCCTCGTAGGCCGGAAAAATTTTGGTCCTTATTTTGGAGGCAGGGTACGACATGGTTGAGTTTGCACTTCTGGCTTTACACAGTGTTTCAGGTGTTCATGGGTCTCATGTTGTCCTCGCCTATCCTCTCTCTCATAGCCCCGCATGTCATCTCTCTCCTGATCCCACATGCCCCGCTACGAGCGATCCCTACCACCTGCTGAAATGAAACATCCGAATCTAACTCCGAGCCATGCTGAACCGAATATCATGCTTGAGCCCCTCAATGAATCTCACTGAATCTGACAGCATACTCTGATACCATAGTGCCCTGGCGCAGCTGCTCAAACTCTGCGCGCCATGCATCCCGAAGGGACTGAGGTACAAACTCTCTGAGGAAGATCTTTGAAAACTGAACAAATATGAGTGAAGCTGACTCGGCTAGACTACCCAACTCATATGCGTGACACTGATAAGCCACTCCCCTGAGTTAAAACGTAACAAAAGCAACCCCGCTCATATCCACAATACCCATAGTACGAAGAATGCGGTGACACTCCCCCAAGAAACCCTGGGCATCATCTGTCGCCAATCCACTCTCAAGTCTAAGTTGTTCTTTCTCAGATGTTGCTGCCCTAACCATGGGCTGAACTGGGACCACGGGTTGTGTTGCCAGTTCCTATGCGGGCTACAGGAATCTGAGCTCCTCCCCCGGTCTGTGAAGTAGCCGGTGCGCGCCCAGAATGAACCCCGCCTGAGTCAATGTACCAAAACATACTCAGGAACTGTGCTAAAAGTCTCCTGAAGTCCAAGTGTGACAGCAGGAGCCTCCGGTACTTGTACCCCAACTAGAACTACTGGAGGCTCCTCAACTTACTCTGGTAGGTGCCCTAGCCACACGTGCCCCCCGTCAGCCTCTGCCCCTAGCAACATCTGCTCTGAGTCATCAGGACAGTCGTGTCCTCACCATTTGTGAGAGAATGGAATGATAAAAGTTCAAACTTCGAGATCAATTCACTCGCACGATGGGAATGAAAGAGGTGAAGTTTTGTAGCCTCTCGAAGATAAGTACAGACGTCTTTGTACCGATCCGCAAGACTCTACTAAACTCACTTATGACTGGTAGCACCTATGAACCTAAAGTTCTGCTACCAACTTGTTACGATCCAATTTCTCCTCCGTTAGATAGGTATCATTCACGGAAGATACAACAACAATAATTTAACATTCTAATAAATGAATTTTTTATACAATAAACATATTGCCAGAACCCCGGTAATACAAGTCTACAGAACTTTACTATAACTTCTAAATACGAATGTTCAGAAATAAATAAAACAGTGTATGAACAAAATAGGACGGTGACTTCGAAGTATGAACAAAATAGGACGGTGACTTCGAAACCCGCGAACGTTGTAGTAGGTTTTACCTTGAGTCTCCACAACAACAGCAATCCACGCTGCTAGCTAACGGTCAATCGGCTATGCAATACCTGAAATCTACACACACAATAATTGTATGTGCAGAAGTGTAGTATGAGCACATAGCGGTGCCTAGTAAGTATCAAGACTAACCTCGGTGAATTAATAACGACGAACAGTCAAGACACCCACTGGTCTAATGAGGAACAAGTTATGTATACGAACAACGGAATATGATATCTACAATATGGCTAACAATACAGTAAATTCAATAAGGAAGGAAAAAATAAGTATCAGCGAAAAACCTAACACAGAAGAGAGAAGAATGGAACACAGACTAAATATCACATGTACAACAATTACAACTGCCTTTACATCAAGTTTTAATCAACTCCACGAGGTACTGAACCTCGAACAAATCACAACTCACGGGTCCCAATATCTGAACCCTAACATTTGGCATCTTGTGCTCTCATTTCAGCTGCCAAATAGAGTCATTCACACAAGGAATCCCCTTTATCCTATAAAAGTGCTTAGCTACGTGTATGCTTGTGCAAGTGTTCTAACATAGTTCAAACCAGCTAGTAAGCCTAAGAAAAAGGAAAAGACAACACGTAAAATATTTTCTCACAAGTTTCACAAGAATAAGCTCACACAGTTAAGAGTTTACACCATATCAATAACAACAAGAATGCCCCCAGGCCAACACAAGTCATCCATCACAAAACAATCCTTGACACAGCACACCTTGTCTCGCCACGTGTGCTATGTAAATGCCCGCCTAGCAACACGTGCATAATCATGTTCTCACCTTGTTACGCCACATGCGCAACATGCGCAACCCACCTTGTCACGCCCGCCGCATGTGCATATCAAGAGTAACCACGGCACGACCGAAACCTCGTGCAAATCCCCACATAAAGAATCGCACAGCAGAAACCTCGTGCATCACAATAACCATAACCTCATGGCAGAGACCTCGTGCATCACCACAAAAAATACAACAGCAACAATGACAATAATACAAAATACGGTTAAAAAATCAACTCAAGAACCTTCGATTACAAGAAAAGGTAAAACTAGTTAATAAGGAAGAGCCACAACAAGGAAAACTAAGCATGATAAGAACAGCTCAACAAGGAAGAAAATAACATGTAACAACAGTCCCACACGGTACGGTTCAACAACAAGAAACTAACACGAGTCCAATAATCTAAATAATCTTATTCAACTAAAATTAGGCAGCGAGAAGTGCCATAACCTCAATTAAGGAAGAACATTTACAAAAAAAAAAGATAACTACGACTTCAAATAGGGATAAGCAGTTAGGGGGAAAGTAACATGAATAGAAGAGTTAACATCTCAATGTAGGCATATATGAATCTATCAACGAGAGTGGATCATGAAGTCGTACAACTACACATTCAATGAATACAAGAAGAACCTAGCTTAATAGGCCAATTTATACAACATAAGTCCAAGCACGTACACGGACTACAATCATCATAGAAGACTCAAATCCTAAGGGGTAGTTCCCCCACACAAGGTTGGGCAAGATATGTAACTCAAATCTAACCAATCTAGTTGTACAAATAAAACTCATAGGAAACTATTCTGGATCATAAAGTCTAATCGATCCAAAACTCGACCCCGGGGCCCGCACCTCAAAACCCGACAAATTTTACAAAATCTGAACACCCATTCTGCTACGAGTTCACCCATACTAAAATTATCAAATTCCAATACCATTTCGTCCCTCAAATTGTGATTTTTCATTTTGAAAATTTTCTTCAAAAATCAACATTTTTCTCAACTCAAAAATAGATACAATCATAGAATTCGTTAGATTCTAGGTGAAGAAAACCCGAACACCCATTCTTCTACGAGTTCACCCATATTAAAATTATCAAATTCTGATACCATTTCGTCCCTCAAATTGTGATTTTTGAGTTTGAAAATTTTCTTCAAAAACCGACATTTTCCTCAACTCAAAACACAGATAAAATCATGGAATTGCTTGAAAACCCCCCAAAAGAAGAACATATTGATTTGCTTGAAAACCCCCAAAAGAAGCTCCCAAATCCGAAGTTTAAAACTCAAAATATGAAGAAATGACCAAACCCTCGACTTATAATATTCTGCCCAGCACTTTCGCATCTGCAAAGTTAACTTACCAGGCCCAGGCCCGTATCTGCGGATGACTTGCGGCACGCAGAAGCGATGACAGATGCGATCACAGAACCGCAGAAGCGGGCTAGCTTCCAGACCTCAAAGATCGCAAAAGAGACCAGGCTCACGTAGAAGCGGAGCCGCACCTGTGCTCCAAAGTATCGCAGGTGCGAGACACCAAAACTCTACCTGACCAGGAGTACGAAAATATCTGAAACTCGTCTGAAACACACCCAAGGCCCTCGAGACACGGACCCGCTCGAGGTCTCAAATCACATCAAACATCGACAAAACTTTGAATCACACCATGAATCGATTATTCCAACTTCTAAAACTAGTAAATGCAAAAAAGATAAGTATCAAGTAAAAAAATACCAAAACATGTTGAAATTTTGTCCTGCAGTCTGAAGTTTTGCATTTATATTAGGTGCAGTCTGCAGTCTGAATTGATTAGGTGCAATTTTTGAAACAATCTCTTCACTTAAAAATTTCATAATCCCCATAGACTTCTATCATATTTCTTTAAATTTATATTCATCCTTAGCCTTTTAGCTTTTTTAAAGAAACAATGTCTAGTACTAGCGGAAGTAATTATGCAGAAGTGGGAGAGTTTAAAGTCTATTTGGAATAGTAACGTACCAATGTCTAATCTTATGCAGACATGGGATCAAATAAAAGTTGATTGAGAAAGAAATTGTGAAGGTATTCAACCTCGTTTGACAAGATTATCCAGCAGTTTGATTATTTTAAGTTTCCCATCTGGGACGACTATGTCAAGCTGCAGTCTTCCTTATCTTCTGGACAGAGTAATAGTTGAACAAAGTCAGTTGCGTGCATTCAACAAGTTGAAGTGCGATCTCAATAGACTTTGTGGTCTTTTTCCCGAGTATCCTATAATTATCTCTGATTCGGATGATGATGAGATATATCGAGAAATTGAGGAGTACTGTTCTGATGATGGTGATGATGTTTAGTTTTGTAATCTTTTTTTTTTTATGTTTTTCTTCTGTGTGGTTAATGTTTTTTATGGCTCTTCTTTTGTTTTGTTAATGTTTTGATGATGATGGTGTTTTTGTTAATGTTTGTGTTGTAAATGTTTTTATAAATGAAAATCTTGTTTCGTTTTTGTGTTATTTTTCAATTTTGAAGGCTGCATTCTCATTTTATAAGTTAGAAACTTGAACCTTTTTTATAGCTTTTGATAGTCACACTTTATAGGCTATAGTTTTTTTGCAAAACATTTTTTTGTTTCATTTCCTAAAACTTCACACAAAACATGCTGAAGTTTTGTCCAGCAGTCTGCAATTTTTGTAATGATTTTTTTTCCAAACTTCAGAGAGAATATGCTGAAGTTATTTAGTTCATTTTCTAAAACTTCAGGCTAAAGATACTGAAGTTTTGTCCTACAGTATGAATACTTCATGCAGAAAGGTGTAGTTTTTTATTATATACTCCCTCCGTTCCAATTTAACCTGTTTAACTGGGTACCTTTAAGAAAAAATGAAGACTTTTGGTCCAAAACAAGTCAAAAAGGACCCTCCCGGAATATTTGTGTGGTTACAAAGTTTCTCATTAAGGGTAAAATTGAAAGTTTAAGTCAAATTGTTTTCAAAATTAGAAAGGAGTCATTTTTTTGGAACGGGCCAAAAAGAAAATAAGTCCACATAAAACTGGAACGGAGGAAGTATATATTTTTTGTGTGTATGTGTGTGTGTGTTTTAAAAATATGTATTTCACTTACAATTTTTTCTCGCTGAAGTCATTATGTACTAAGCCTCTAAGCCGCTAACAAAAATGAACCTCTAAGCCTCTAAGCCGCTAACAAAAATGAGTGGTTTGTACTTCTATGAAATTTCACATATATCATTCAATAATGAAAGTCTAAATTCAGACCAAGGATTATTCAACGTTGGAGTATTTTTTAACGTGTTTCTTGGAATATGGATGAGGTGCTGGAGAAGACAAGCAAGTTGTTATGCCCAATTTGTTTACAGCGACTGCATTTGGTAGACTTTAATGGTACTGTTTCAGTCGTAGGGATGTCTCTTCTTTTGCCTTCTTCCTTGTAGAATCTGCATGTGATTTCAGATTCTACATTTTGTGGTATATCCCATGAATTTTGATCTCCCACAATATTCACATGTCCTTCATATGTTTTGAACCATGTGTTCCCTTGAATACCATTTTGAGCGGTAATCAGATTTCTGCAAATATCTCTTATTAATAGCAGCAATTCATCAAGTTGGAATTCCAACCAGTCACAAGTTCTTTTCTTTATGTCCACAATGAATTCCATTCCTTCACTATTTATTCTAAACCACAACTTTCTGGTTTCGTGATTATGTGAGGAGATCTGAGGAGAGACGGAGTGATAGAGGAGAACGGTAAAGCGATTTATGTGTGATGCATCTTTTATATATTTTGTCATGGGTATAATGATCATATTATTACGGGTTTTTTGTCAGTTGGTTACCAAATCAATAATTTTTAAAAATAGAGTACAGGTTAAAAGGTGGCACAAATATAGAGTACAGCTGCAAATCGCCCACAAAATCTCCCTCCAGCGTAATAGAAGTGTTTCGCAAATGCTAATAAATAGTAGTAGTGCCTGATAAGCTGTATGCACTTTGGGCATTTTTTCCCGCATTTGTCAGCAGCAGATCGCAAACACTTCCTACAGAAACTGTAGACATAATTGGACCAAATAAGTTATAACCTATTACTGGAAATTTCTACTAAGTAGTCAATTAGATTATACCTGTGTCCACAAGGAACTGTACTTGATTCAAAACAAATCTCCATACAAATAAAATAACTCAAACTTGAAATGTTGTAAAAGGCAATAAGCATTCCTGTGGATTTTGGACTGAAGTAAATGCTCATCAACATTTTGCAAACTTGAAATTTTGCAAAAGGCAACAGAAGAAAATGCACATCAACATTCAAGAATGGACTCCTTGACATAACAGCACAAGAAAGATCTTAGCGAAGTTGATCCATGCAGAGATTGGCTGAAGCAGAAGACCTTTGTTCTTTTGATACTTCAGCCTCTTTCTTATCTCCTTCTACTGTGGATTTTAGTTCTGTCTTCTTCTTCTCAGCTTCTACTCAACATTGAAATGAAAACTATTTTACTACTTGTAACATGTTGAAATTAAGGTTTACTCAGAGGATTTGGCTCTGGCTTCCTTTTCTCATTTTCGGCTAAACATTGAAATGATATTTTCTTTTTTTCTAGTTGTAACATGTTGAGATTAAAGTTTCTCAATCCTTATGTTGGTACACTTACATTAACTATGGTGTTTGGCAAAAGTCTTTTTAATTTGTTATTTTTCTTTATGTCAGCAGAAAATATAGACGAAACTATAGTATTGAAGAACCCAAATGAAACAGTTCCTAATTGAACAAAGTGAATATTAAGAATTCATACAAATGACTCCAACCAATTCGGAATTGAAGCATAGTAATTAGTATTTACTACTGGTAACATCAAATAATTCACATTTGAGAAATGATAAAAAAGAAAAACCTTGTTTTGCATTGTCATCATCATCAGCAGCAGCAAGATCAAGAACAGCAACACGTACGGAAGCAGGGCTCTTCTTCTGAGCCCTTCGTTTCCTGGAAATATCACAAAATATTAAGCATTTCCAATCACCCAAATAAAAATTGCCAAGAAATTAACCAGACAATGTTCAATTTAACAGTGTAATTACCTTCTGGAATTAGAAGGCGGAGTCACAAAACGTTGTTGGGATTCAGGAGTGTCTTCGACAATAAGAGTTTTTCGTCTTCGTCCCAACCCGCCATTGCAGCCACTGATCTAAAACTTGGGCTGAAGAAAGGCGTTTTTCTCCATTTTCGGCTTTTGCGTTACTGGGGCTTTTCTTCACCTCTTCATTCACCATTCTGTATTCTGATGGAACGAACTGTTGCTTAAGAGAAAATGGATGCAGGGTTTTGGCATTAACGGTCAAGTATCTCGAATGTAACATGGGCTTCTTTCTGGGCCTAACGGCTATTTTTTTCTCTGGCTTCTCACTTTTTGTCCTTGTGTTTTAGGTTAACTTTAATTTTAGTCCATCTATTACAGTATTTAATACATTTGCCCTTAGATTCTATGAAGTTAGTGAGTTTAGTCCTCCAATTACCAATACATGCAAATCACAACCTCGCCAGCTAAACTAAGTTCTCCAAGGCTTGGGTAATTATGTCTAGCCACGAACTCCATTTTTATGTTCAATTTGGAAATGCAAGACTTATATAATCACGAACCAACGTGTTATATGAAAAAAATGAAATTAATTTAACATCCAATATCTTGCAAGGTTGTGCACTTTATTCTTCAACAAAACTTCGTTAATTTTCATCCATGAAGACTTAAATCCCATTTGGACATTAGAAATTTTTTCATTTTTTTCGAAAAATTTTCACTTTTTTCGAAATCAGTTTTTGACCATAAAATTTTTAATTTTCACTTGAAGATGAATTTTGAAATTTTTTGAAAATTTGAAAAACTCCAAAAAATTATTTTTTAAAATTTTCACTCAAATTACTCATGAAACTTCAAAAAGCAACCTAAAAGAATTATTCATGTCCAAACACATTTCTAACTTTCAAATACCATTTTCGCTTGAAAATCTTTTTCACTTTTTTTTTTTTTTTGAAATTTTACGATTCTTATGTCTAAACGCCCACTTAAGAGCAAAGAAAGGAGGGATGTGATTGTGAGGGAAAGGCGGCTTAAGGCCTAAGCCAAAAAACCCTTTTGTTTTAGGCCTCCAAAACATTGAAAAGGGCAGCCCGGTGCACTAAGCTTCCGCTATGCGTGGGGTCCAAAGAAGAGCCAGACCACAAGAGTCTATTGTACGCACGCAATCTTATCCTGTGTTTCTGCAAGAGGAAACTTAAATGTCATCAACTTTACCAGTTATGCCAGCCTTATCCTTGAGACCTCATAAATTATTACTTAGTTTATGACCCAATCTTTTTTGAAAGAAAATATTGAAGATTGTAGAGAATAAAATGTACAAAATCTTTGTAAGAAGGAAAGAAGCCAATCAACTTTCTAATTGATGATTACCGAAAAAGACTAACTTAAAAAAAATTGGTTTTAAGACATAAATTTTATTGAACCACTTTTGTTTCAGATTGAGATAGTGATAGTGATGGACATGAGAAGTCCTATAGTTGTTGTAGTAGAAAAAAAAATAATAACTATGGTGTTTCAGAGTTATCAAGTGTTTATAATTGTTAACACCATTGTTTCACCAAATATCAAAGTTAAGAAAAGACTTGAGCACTCGATTGGCAATTATAAAAGAAATATCCCAACTCCAAGCCACACCCTCCAGAATATATTTCTGACAAACTCAATGGCAAACAATGGTAAATACAAAAGAATAAGGTCATTCAACATTGCCTTTCCTGTGTTAATTTGGAAAGTTCAGAGGATTATCTACAGAAACATTTCATGCCAAGCAGCAAATGCCAAACATACATGTGATACTACAGGGATTTAACTGCAGACTAGAACGAAACTAGATGCAAAAATAATCTTAATAGATACCTGAAGAATGATGTTCTTTTTATCTCATCACTTGTAAATTCAACTAAAAAAATTACCAAATTAACTCCAGCTATAGCTGCACTGTAGAATATAAAACATGGAGGCTCTGCCACGCAATTCCATATGTACAATCGTCGCATCTGAATGCAAATAGAGTCGGTATCCAGTTCTGTTCACTGAGAGACCTGGGAAAGCAAATTTTTGGGAAGTACCACAGTATGAACAAACACGGAGACATGGATCATTTTGTTGATTCCACCTCCTTCGATACAATTCCCATCCTCAATTAGCATACAGGTCAGCTCATCAAGGGTGACGTAACAGTGACAAAATATACTAATCTCTACTAGCCAGTGGGTGAATGAGAGGTTGTCCTAAGAGAAACGAGCACTGGCTCATTGCTAGCAGCTTTCATTGCAGCGATCTCCTCTAATCGTTTCCACGTCATTTCACGTTTTGTCTTGTTCTCTTCTTCATGAGCCAGATCTTCTTCAAATTTGTGCAAGCATTCCTCAAAAAGTTCAGGATCAATATCAGAGAATATTTTGCGGACATTTAATGTCAAGCTTTGTACTGCCTGATTCCAGTGGCCTCTAGTATTCTTCTCCAAGGCAGGAAAGATTATTGGCAGTATAACTTTACGATTTTGTTTGATTAGGTTCTCAATATGATCGTTGTTCCACAGGAACAAAGCCCTCTCAGCCACCTGTCAATGCAAGATTTGAACAGATTGAAAATGAACTAGATTTTGTCACACACACAGAGGGGGGAAAATGGAAGCTGCAGATAATAGATCTGGTCTATCTCATTCTATCAAACAACCACATTACATTACATGTCCAGTTTCATTGGTTTGGTTTCAATCATAGATGTGAGAGAATACACTTGTCCATCATTGGTCATATAAGGGTTTTGAAAAGGGTTTATAGTGTCCTGGGCGGCTCCAACTATTGCCTAAAGATTTTGGGTCGGATGCTTATATTAGTTAACATGGTATCAGTGAGCTCATTTGACAACTGTTTTCTCTCTACCTACTGTATTGCTCTTGGATTCTGTCTCTCAACTCAGTCCATCGAGCTCGTTCTAGACTTCTCTCATTTATCTCTCCCAATTCAACTCACCGAGCCACTAACATTACTCCATACCCACTCCTTAGCCTGTTGAGTGTACTCTCTTTTTCTCTCAGCTCCAGGCCCACTTTAGCCTATTGAGCCTGCTCTCTCATGCTCCAGGCCCACCCTCATCCTATCGAGCCTAATCTCTCCCCGCATTAGGTCCACTGTTAGAAAAAACGAAAATAGAAGTCTTCAACACATGCAAACCGTACAACATGGTTACATGTGTGGGAGGTCTTAGAACACACTAGTTTCCATTGGTTGTGAGGGTTTCCAAAGGGATTTAAAACAGCGTGGGCCCCTTCACTAATTGCCTTAAGGTTTTTGATAGAATGCCTAATTTTCACAATAGATATAATTAGCCAAAGTATTGCTTCGCTGGTAGAAGGAGTACATTCTATCAAGTTATCCCAGGAAGTTACAACAGAGAATGTGTAAGTGTGTGTTATTTTATGTGAAGTTGTCGCAGTCACAACAGAAAAGCAGCAATTAGAGCATCTCTAGGAGAAACAAAATCAAATTGGTCAAAAGACATGCACAAATCCTGACTGGTTAATAACGTATAGAAACAAAAGAAAATTGATAAGCACCGCCTTACTCTGTTTGGCAACAGGAGTGGAAAATAGAACGTAAGATAAGCTGCTTATATAGGCAAAAGAATCTCCAATGGATCCTAGGCTGATAATAAGCAACATAAAAAGTCTTCTAAGAGATTTCAGGACTAAACTTTGTCTGGTGTTCTCCATTTTTTCCAGTAGATATGCTTTAACTAGGTTACTTCTAAAATACACTGTGTCCCCTTCCTGAGGCTACCCAGATAGGATAAATAACAACAAGAACAACTATTCGTTTTCACTCATTTTTATGCTCAATAAGAAATGTGGTGCTTATCATCCTATACATGCATTTACCGCTGCAATTGTTCTTTTGGGAGCCAAAGCTGAAATTTGATCCTTAATAAAAAAATTGTGGTCTGCAACGACATTAATATTGGGACAGATCATATACAAGTCATGTAGTTCTTACAACTTTATGTTGCCTAGACTCGTATACAGGTACGTAAGTGGTACAGTTGTGTGGAAGTATCCAATGAGTACCTCAAGCTTTTGATAACTTTTAGTATATTTTGAAGAACCTGCACGAAGTACTCACACCCTTATCACACTCGTAGGCCACGGTTATGACAGGAGAAATGAGGATTACGCAACATAGCTTACAACCATAAGACATTTTCTGGTCTATTTTCCTTTACTGGCTCTCACTGAAAAGTTTACCGACTTGAAAAGATAATCTGTGCAGTTGGTGCTATATATGTGAGAAAGAGGAAGAACAGTGAACCATCTGTTGCTTCACTTCAATTATGTTTTGATATTCTTTTAGTCTCTTCGGTATCCAATGGGTTATGCCAGCAAATGTGAAGCAGCTTTTGAGCAGCTGGCAGAGGCAAGGAATGAGAAAGGAGAAGACGAAGACCTGGAAGACCATTCATATTATGGAACACCTGGATCGAGAGGAATAGAAGGTCCTTTGAGGGAAAGGAAGAGAATGTGTTTATTATGAAGAATAAATGTACTCAAAGTTATAAAGTCCTGGTGTAATGCAAGTTTGTCTCCTGATAAATATGATGCTGGATTTTGGAGTCCTTACAACTTTAGAGGACTATCCAGTAATGCTTTTGTACTATGTCTCAATACTAGCTTGGTGCTGAGCTTTTATAGATTATAATATTACCTTTTTTCATAAAAGATACATTTTCCTATTCATAGAATCATGTGAGTGGATATATCACAGTTTAATTATCGTACAAAAATCCATGTTTAGAAGCCTGTCCCGGCAGCTTCAGAAGTTTTCAATCTTTCAGTGGTAAGAAAACCAACAGCCTGCTTTGTTATAAGTTCTTTGGCATTTGTGCGGTCCCAATTTTCAAAGTACTGTATCGCGTAATAAGGTTTGGATTTTAAACTACACAGAACTCTCTTGCAAGCAAAACTGTATTTCTGATGCTACACAGAGAACTTCCTATCATGCTTTTTAATTTAATCTCCGTCAGTCCCTACACATAGATTCTTACTAACATGTTCTCAGTGCTCTTTGGTGATGTTAGCAACTTTTAGCTTATTAAGAACCTTATATGAGGTTCTACATTTCCAAGCATATCAAGATTCAGTCTGGTGACCCATGAATTCTTTCAGGAGCGAACAAAGAACAGAAAAAAGAAGAATATGTCAAATCAACCAAAAATACCAACCTGAAAGTGTGAGCTGCTCAAGCAACAACTGATCTGACGAAACAATGGAACCATACAGCGCTGAAACTCTGGGGGTTGAGTTGCTTCTAGGACCTCTTCCAGCTCACCTAAGAACATTACCTCCTTTGAACTGTTTGTGATAGGCCAATATTTTAACAGACCCCTTATGACAGTATCAGCAAGCTTGCAGTCCTTTTCCACAAATTGTATTATGCAGTAAGATAACTGCTGATGATACATTTGTGCGCACTTTGGTTTATGAAGTGGGATAAGAGCTCGAACAAGGAACAGCTTGTGCTCTTCCTTGAGTGGTAGAGCAAATCCATTGATTATACTGCCCAAAATTTCTAAGAGTTCTGCTATTCCATTATGTTTCTCAGTTTCAAAAATAAACCGATAAAATATATTGTTGATTGATTTCCTAATGAATGGACGGTGCACCATGAACTTTCCATATATCCGGTGAAGTACAGTCTTCAAGTACTCTCTTTCCCTAGGATCTTCTGAATCAAAGAGATCTAATATTCTTAGAACAAATGAGTGATCAATGTATCTCTTAGCCAATTTTGCATCTGTCTCTGGTGATGCCACAAACCTGAGAAGGAACTCATACACAATTTGCAAATGTGGCCATGCAGGGTCCATCAATGGTTCATCTTCTTCTACGTCAAAAGCTTCTAAAACTTTGTTTTCGGGAGGCTGGGGAGTAGGAGGCCTGAATAAATTTGAGGATACCATTTTAATTACTTCTTGCATGACAGCTTCTGGAAATTTCCCATTTGCAGAAGTAACGTAATCAACTAGTTCCACCAATGTCTGTCGCTTGATGTCTTTCTCTTTCAAGTTTTTAGTAGGGTCAGAAAAGTCAAACAAGACACAACACAAGTTCAGCTTTTTGATGAACAAGTTTTGCTTCTCGGAAGCTGGTACATCCCTCAAATTAGGCAATGCCTCATATGAGAAACCTGATGCATTTCCATTCACCTTAGCATTTATAGCCTGTGGAAGTCTATCCCCATGATTCAGTCCTGGAGTTGAAGAACCAGTGACACCTGAAAGAGACGTAGCACTCAAACTCCCGGATCGGGAACTAGACAAGTCAGCGCTTCTTGAACTATTTGAAGCATTTGACTGAAATGTAGAGCTTCCTCCATCACGATTGTCTGCTGACTTGGACGGCTTCCGTGGGAGCCTATTTAGTATCTGCTTGATCATCTCCTTCAAGTAGACCTAAATGCTTTGCTGCTCAAAATACTCAAACTAAAGACGCATCGTCAAATCAGAAAGGTCTAAGCTGCAGAAATCCAATTACTAAACCAATTATAGTGACCCACGGGGATCATGCACCTCACAAAATTCTTATATTCACCACCCTAAACCAACATAAAAGCTTTATATGATCCACTGTTGTGCCTGTATAACCAAATAACAAATGAATCTCCTCATCATCTCAAAACAAGATTAACATAAAGGGAAGTAAAATGAAGAAAATCCCAAATATCTACTAAGGCAATTTGACTCGGCACGGAGTTTTAAAAAGGAACGAAGACTTTTGAAACATGTGGTCACAAGCATGTGACATTTATGTGGCTCTAAGACTTTTGAAACTTGTGTCGTCATAACATTTGTAATTTTGTATGACTATAAAGCTTCACATTAAAGGTAAACTGGAAGTTTAGAGTTAAATTATTACCAAATATAGAACTGTATCATTTTTTTTGGAACGGACTAATAAGAAAATAGTGTCACATATAATTGAGCAGTGTGAATAGTTTCTTTCTTATCCGGGAGGAATAAAGCTAAATTATCAACTCTTCCAACCAAATCCATCTTTTTCTTAAGAACTATCAAGGCGCTCCCATTAAAAACATAAAGAAGTAGCACAAAAACCAAACCCAGATGCAGCAAATGTGATCTAACCCATAAACAGATAAAGAGTATACAAAAGCATCAGAATTTAAATATCAAGGATTACAATTCTGACCCATTAATATTCTTTTGTACCTATAAAAGGTGAGAAATGTGTACCAACCTTGATATTTTCTTGTATCTGAGGCTCAAACAACTCAAAGGTGATGTATCAAGATAAAAAAAAAAAAAAAAAAGTGAAGATCTGGGCATGATTTTTAGAAAAATCCCAGATGAAATTCCTCAGCAGGAATCACCTGCAAGAGAGCAAGAAAAATAAGAAAGCAGCATTAAAGGCAGAGAAATCATGGGCTTTGAATGCTTACATTAAGTTGGTTTGGTGGTGACAAGAAAGAAATAAAGCTGGAGAGTGAAAAAAAGAAAAAAGAAAAAAGAAAAGAAAAGATTGAATTTCTTTTATTAGAGAGAGTTGGATGAGTGATTTTCAAATCTGAAAACAAACCCAACTGAGGGGAGGGAAGACAGGAAAAAGGGGATGATGGATTTGAGGAAACCAATCTCTGGTTGTTAGTTTCCTGATGAATGATGATGATGATGTGTTTGGTTAGCAAGAATTATTGTTCTTCCCATTTTTCTCTTTCCATTTTGTCTCCAACTTTCCTTTTCTTTCCTCTCTCTAACTTTCCTTTTCTTCTTTTTCTTTTCTTTTCTTTTATTTTCTTTTGAAAAATGGGTCAAATTTGCCCCTATTATCTAAATTAAATAATTTTATCCTCCGTTAAATTTTTTATTTAATGTTATCCCGTCATTAGGAAAACGTTTCATATTTGTTCTTAACTGCTTAATAGATCTAGTTAAAATTAATGGGTAAATTTAAAACTTTATTTTTGTGAAAATAGACGAGTGGAGTCTATTTATTTTACACTGGAGCTACTTTAATTGTAAATATAAATACGAGTATTTTTTTTTAAAGGCAATCTGATGCACAAAGTATCTTGTATTCATACAAGATCTGTAACGAATCAAACTCCAAAGGATACGATGTACACAACTTACCTATTGCAAGTACTAGTGACTGTTTCTACAGCTCGAACTCATAATCTATAAATTATACGGAGATAAGTTTACTACTATTTCAAGGTTCCCTTTCCAAAAGTATAATTGACGACAAATTTAAATAATTTCGAATAATACAATGGTAAATTTGAGCCGTTTTTTTCTTTTTCCTCATTCTATTATTGGTTTTGTGCCTTTACCGTTATTTTTTGGTTTATATTTTTGTTTTTTCCTAACAGATGTCAACCTTTTTTTTCCAACACATATGTCAATCATAAAATCCACAAATCTAATTATATTTTCTGAAATCTCCATAATCCAGTTTGGTAGGGTTTGTTATTTGACCATTTTCACCTTCAAAGTCTAAAGTGAGTTAAGAGAATGTGAAGGTTCAAATTTTCAAGATGAGAATCGAAAAGCAAAAGTAAAGAGCCTATTACCAAATACTACCAATTGTAGTGTAACATGGGAGATGAGACATATTCATTCCTTTTCCTGTTATGCAGAAGGAAACATTCTGATTATTTTGTCTGTTTTATTCTTCTGATTGATTGAAGTTAAATACCAGAAAATTGTTTTCATGAATTATTGTGAGAGTTGGTTGTGTATTTTGTTTCAATTTCGAAAGAAAAAAAGCTCGGTGTTGTTTCTAATTTGGTCACATGAAAAAATGTTAGCTTTCAAGCATTTATTTGAGAATTTCATTACTTGGATCAAAAGTGCTCAAAAACTACAAACTTAAAAGATCATATGTACACAGAACAATTTACAAACAACAAAAATATGCATATCTCCAAACTTAAAGAACCATTTCAGTTAAAAGCTCACGAGAAAACTACGCAATCCCAAAATGTCCAAATCCCTCTTAGGTTGTCATTTAACGGTTGCTTGCCATTTCTGTTTTCCCCAGTTAGGAAGTCTGGAATTTAGTTAGCTTGAGCAACTTCCTGTCTTTAATACTTCTTGTTTTTAGTCCAATCTCTTTTTCACATCTCCGTTTCAAATCCTAAACATTGTCTTAGGCCTCATTTGTTTGCACTTAATGGATGTCTGAATCTTAATTATTCAGATCTCAGACATTAAGTGCGTTTATTTTTAAAGTCTGAACAACCACTTAATGGGTCTAAATAGGTCTGTATGATTAAGATCCATAACAGAGACTTAATTTCATTAAGATGCTATCACATATTCATTGTTAACTGCCGTCACCGCATGCCATTATCAACTATCACCATGCCACCACCACGACCATACTCAACCACCACTACCACCCACACCCACACCCCCACCACCACCACCACCACATCCACCACGCCACCATCATCCTCAATCATAGCCGCCACCATTATCGACCATCACCACCCATTATCCCCACCACTCCGACCACAATATATCATTCTCACCCACAATCAACATTCGTCCACCTCAACTACCACAACTGACCACTTCATCACCATTAACAACCACAGTTGACACTGCCCATTATTATAACCTACCACCACCCACCCATCACCTTTCTCAGTCACATCACCATCATTATTAACTATCACCCACCATCACCACCCTCAATCATAATCGCCACCACTACCAATCACTACTAACTACTAGCATGAACCACCATCGTCAATTAAAACTACAACCAACCACCGCCTCTAGTCGGCGTTCACCTGTTAGCCATCACCACCAACAACTATCATTTTTAAAAAACTATATATTTTATTGATAGAATATTAGATTAGTTAATATTTCATTTGAATTTTATGTATATTAATTTACAAACAAGATAAATTTTATACATTCAGATGTTAAAAATCAAACAGTCTTAATTATTTCTATTCAAATCTTAATACACATCTTAATATATTCAGATGTGTATTCAGATTCAAATATCTTAATCTTAATACACATCTTAATATTCAAAGGTGTATTCAGATTCAGACGTCTTAATCTTAAAAAAACAAATGAAGCCTTATTCTCTTCCTTTTTCTTTTTGTATAATATTGGTCATTGTGAACCTGAATTTTTAAAATAGAATCATCAAATTACAACAATCCACTCTCTGTCGGCTATAAGTTATAATAAAAAATGAAAATTCATTGCTACTTTTGACCCCCAAAAAGAAATTAAAAGGGAGCAAATTAAGGCTTAAATCTGAAAACCTACAATCTTCTCCAAAATATAAAAATACAAAAAATAAAAACAGTGATAAAGATCTTCCTTTCTCATAAATAAATGAGACAACATGAGGTGGTACTTGCCTCAAAGTCAAGTTATTCGACGGCTACATTACCTTCAAAATATGGCAAAACTAAGGATCAGAAATTAATCATCAAGATTATTGGGATCCTCAAAATTCAGATATTATTAGATAATATGAGCAGTCCACCTCTTTCCAATTGTAACCCTCCAGCTGTTCCTTAGCTCACGCTTGAAGATTTTCCTATAATACTCCAATTAAAACACTAGAACTGTTCCTCCAGTTGTTTAACTTTGCTTTCATTATTTCCAAGTTTTTCTTTCAAATCCCTGTCAATGGCCAAAGGAGCACACAACCTTCTCTTCCAATCTATTTGATTGGTTTTATCGATAGCACCCAAACTGTGGGCATGTTGTGCAGTAAAAAACCTTATACTTAATATAACCTAAGAACGAAGACCTACTGAAGAAAAGATAACTAGAATATTCAGACACAGACAAGGTTCCATCAGAGGAGGTTACTATCATTTCACATTTTACCCGAAACACTAGTGACCGCACGGGCCCTAGGTCTATAAGCCAACAGATCGACGCCACATATAACTCGAAGAAGTAAACAAAAGATTGTCTTAGATAAATAAGCAGTTGGACAAATAAATTCAGTTAAAAGGATAAGAGCTTTGAGCCAGAAACAGAAACCTCTATAGGTACTTGGTAAAATGTGCAGTGAAAGGTGTTTTAATGGTACAAGTGTGCAATGAAAGGTGTTTTAATGTCTACAAGGGAAAGGAAATTCATACATCACAGTATAATCCGTTTTGCAGGCGGTTGCTTAGTGCGCGAAATCAAAAGATAAAATCGAATGTCAGTTCATAGAGGGGAGAAGAAGACAAGACAAGGACAACTACAACAAGGGTTGTTAAAAGCTTCAAACTTTTGTACAGATTTAAGAGAGACGGAAATTGTCTCCAAGTACAAACACACCAAAGAATATAGGACAGAAGTTTAAATCCTTCACCAGAAAGCTGAAGAAGCTTATACAGAGGCTTGCTAATGTATAACAAGGGAGAACTAAGAGGTGGACTAGAGAGACTCAATTTTCCATCCACGCATTAACTGAACATTTCTTTACTGTCTGGATCAACTAAAGGCATAATAATTACTTATCTACAATTAAATCTTACTATTAAACTGACAGAGGGTGATGAACATAAGCTTAACTGCCAAGAGATGGAAGTGTAGCAATCACAAAAGTAAGATGGCACTTTTTCCCTTCAGTAAAAAATACATTACACATCTGGTGCAGTTCTGGTGATCTCCTCCAGAAGAGCTTTATTTTTATGAACCCAGGTTGACAGTGGTGGGTGAACATTTAAAGATCATAGCAGTCTGTCAAGCTGATTTAAGAAATGTCGAGATGTCAAGTTCCCTCTGCTCCTCAAAACAAGATGAGATGCCGTGTGAAGAGGATAAGCATAAACAAATGAAGAAAGAAAGTTGGAGGTTATCCCAACCCACTGAAAGATTGGAAGTACAAGATTCTGAGCATCTGCTGTAGGCTGAGCAGCAAAGCAATTTAAACTTCGATCTCAGCGCTCCATTAACGCAGTTTCAGTTTCTGACAAAGGTGCTGCAAGAGTAACATGTTTATTAAACTATTAGACAGTCAATAGTCTAGTAAAGGGAACAAGGCAACGGAAGTAGATCATAGCATCCAGGGAAGCAAGAAGGAGACAGCTTAAATAAGTTGCAAAGCAAAGTGCACAAAAAGAGATGACTCTCTCTCTCTCTTCCCCTCTCTCTCTCTCTCTCATACACACACACACTCCCAGAGAATGACCAACAATAAACATTCAATAAAATTTAGCAACGGAAGAAATTGGTCCAAATAGAGCAAAATGAATATTTGAGGATTCATACAGCCAATGCCAACTAGTTTGGGGTTTAAAAATAGTTGGTAATTCGTATTTTGATTGATTGAAGCATTTAACAAATAACAATTTTCTTTTTGATCATGAAGCATTTAACAAAGAAAAATTGGGAAGCCATTTAATGTCCAGAACTAGAAAATGCTTTCAATAATCATTCATCCACTGCTACCAGTTAGGGTCATGGAACCTATATTTTGAACTTAAAAAAATATAGCATTGGCACAGTTATGGAAGGTAAGCTGCTAATGAGCTCCACAAATGATACCCTTAACTCATAATCCCCCAGTCAAAGAAAAAAGAAAACAAAGGTAAACCAAGTGGATTTAAATTAAGAATCTAAATCATGTCTACAGTATGGTCTTAAGAATAAAAAAAACAGCTTTGATAGATAGCCCAGGGAATGTAGATAGTAATGTGACAGTAGAAATACCAAAACAATAAACAATTGCTCAGACATACCAAGTAAATCCTCGTATGACTCTGCCAACAGTGATGTATCCATAAGCAAAGGAGGAGAAAATACTTGTTCTTCAGCTTCCTCCATATCATAAAATGACCTGCAAGCATCAGAAACTGAAGAGTTTGAACCCATGGTTGACAGAAAACTATCTATGCCATCATAGTCATCAAGAGATCGCAGATCATTAAATAAGTCAGGAAGTCCATCTGACTTGATGCCCACATGACTTTGTGGAAGATGGTTCCCATAAAAAGATGAATCTGGTTCAGACGCGAGCAGCTTTTTACTTCTCAATAAGTTTGGTTTGCTACCAAGATGAGAAAAGCCAACCCCGGGTACAGGTATGAAATAGTGCTCAGAGCTATCATCAGAACGACTATCTTGAGATGATTCTGGATAGTAAGATTGGGAGGAAAGTGCAGCTTCTCTGACGGATCTCTTCAAATTTTGGACAAAGCTAAGGTCATCATCTGCTGAAATTCAGACAACATATTTTAGAGATTCCAAACTGAAGAAAATCAGTGCACGCATTTAGAAGGAAGAACAAAACCTTGTCGTGGATTATCCATTGAATTATTTGGAATTGGCAGATCTGGAGATTTTTTCTCATGCAGATTTTCTATTTGTCTGGTTTGAGCTGAGACCTGCCGCTTCTGCATGTTCCCACCTTTTCCAGAAGAATTCGGTGTTAAACTAAACAAAGGTGGGAGCTTTAAAGCAGGGGGACTGGCTGTAGCTGATGCCTTTTCAAAATGCATGGATGACATTTTTGAGGTCATCTCAGCTACCTCATCGGTGCTGTTCTCCTGTAGAATATCTATAGTTTAACTTCTGTTGTGCGTTGCAGAAGGTAGGTAAGTTATAAGTCCCATTAAATGCTTCACAAAACATTACCGTTATCGTTCTGCTATTCTGTGCTTGGACCAGTGAATGTGATCTAGCATGATGCGTGGCCATGGGGAGAAGACCGGACGAAATACTATCAACTTCTTCTGTCAGCTCCGTAATTGAATTCTTTATAGCTGGAGCAACTTCCTTCAGTTGATTTATGAGCACCTGGAGAACAGTTCAACAGTATATTATTATCACAAATACACTAATATAGCTTTTATGCAATGCTGAGAATTCCAGGAATACCACTTCCACTCTTCAGATAATGAACTTTCCAAATGCTAGAGTTAGAATCTTCAATGGCCCCGAAACCAGTTTCCACGGGTAGGACATGAATGAAGGCACTTTCATATGGATTCTCCAAAAAGACAAAACATGCTGGAAATTACCAGAGCCCAATGACCAATGCATGCGATATCTCATACTCCAATTTAGACCATGTAAAATAGTTCAAACATGCAACCAACTTGACGGACTGCACAAACCTGTATACTTGCTAGGTGCTGCCTATGTTCAGCAAGTGTTGCCGCCAAGGATTCCACGTGACTGCTTGTACCACCATCATGTGAACTTCTCAGAAGCTCTGGACCCTCTCCGTCATTTACTTTTGCCTGAATGAAATTATTGTATTAGGAAGAAAAAGAAAAAGTGAGGAGAACATATTTTTCACCTAATTATTGACAAAAAAATAGATAGGTTCCAGTATTATACTTCACCACATATGTGAAAGCTTCATATGAACACGGAACTCTGGAAGTTTTTCCTTAAGACATCACTAGATAAAGATGCTACAGATTAATTTCTCTTAAGCTCAAAACATAAGCAGATACAATTCTATCACATGCTAAGACAGATTATACACATTCCTTGACTGTAGAGTAAGCTCTGACATCATAGTTACACGCTAAGAAGTTATTTCCCCTTTTGGACCATTAGAAACCCAGAACACCACATAATAGGAAACATCACAAACATACAGAAAAAAGAATGACAAATTCCATCAAAGTAGTTAAACTTAAGAGTTTATTGGGGTCAAAAGCGCTCTTCAAAGACCTAAAAGCTTGAACCAACATAGAAAATAGCGTACCAATTGAAGTGACTGCTTATGAATTCGTTGTAGGGCATGTGTCCAACGCCTCAAAACTTCAGCTATATCAATAGTTGGATGGGCTCTTGCAGTCCTTTCATCAACTCGAGAAAAACTCTCATCATTTGCTTGAGTATGAGAAGAATCTGGATTGTTCACATGCTTTTCTCTAGTAAAATCTGCTTGTGATCTTTCAGATTGATCTTTATTATCTAGATATGATGGAACTAAATCACGAGGTGGAGCTACAGAACTTTGATCCATGGCTGCAAGCAAAGCTGACCCAGATATACGATACCTGAACAAGAATATTTAAAAAACAATATGAAGGTAAGTCCAGCTTTTGAAACCCAAGATCATACAGAAAGTGACTTTACCTATGCTCACGATGAGCTATAAGATCCTCTATTGGGCCAGAAGCGAGAATCTCGTGCTGAGCTGCACGACATATGCACATAAATAATATGACTTAGAAAACGTTAAAACTGATCTGGGACCACTTTAATATCTAATTATCACATTAATTGCAATATCAAATGTCGAGCATTTTGTACCAAGGGAAGGATAGCTAGTGGAAAGGGTCCTCCACCTCCAACCCTGAGGCTGTGGGTTCAATCACCAAGAAAGCGAAGTGGGAAATGGCCATGTTGACTCCGAGGCAGGGCAATGGCATTGCCATATGAAAAACAAACTATGGAGTATATAGCATTTTGTAGTAGAGTCTTTATGGATTTTACAGATGATAGACAACTTAAAATAACCATCAACTGTTTGCACTCACTTTGGCGAGATAGCAAGGAGTCCCACAAGCGAGTAGCTCTTTGGACCATATGCGAGTTTTGGCTCGAGCTTGATACAAGTTCATCCCACAGTTCTCCTTCCAACTTTACTTTGTTTCTAACATCATGCAGTTTTTCAAGTTCTTGCTGCAAATAAGCCTGAGACCGAGGGGATGAAAGATGTTTTCCGCAAAGAGTTACTCACCAGTCACCGCTGTGAATATAAGAATATAAATCAACTCTAAAGTTCTCAGAGAATAAGATTCTTATCGTACCTCTTCAGCACAAAGGCCTCGAAACTCAGCTGTCATCTCATGAGCCAAATTAGACCATGTGGCCTGTCTTTGAACTGCTGTTTCTGCATTTTTCAGAAACCTTCTTCTTTCAAGAGCAATCCTAGCCTACACAGACAACAAGGACACAATTAGATCTGCAAACTTGCAATATTAACTTACACAAATCATGAGAGTTTTCCAGATAACATATTAGCTTAAAGATTAGCTAGGTAAAATCATTATAGCCCCACTCAATACCTTATTACGGAGTATTGAAAAAGGAGAAACCATTACTCCAAGGTACATTATCAGGATTAGTAACAGAAAATAGCTTCATACATAAAAGAAAACTAAGCCCTCAAAAGTGAATAATTAAGAGGATTCATGCATTGCTTCTTTGAAATGGCAGAAATTGAAACCTGGTCTTCAGATATAACTACCCGACAAACGCATTAAATCATTAGAGATCAAGAACCCAGCAACTCGGGATGTAGACAAACAATGAGATGATTTTCAAAGTCCCTTGTTAAACGAATGGACACATAAAGCCAGAGGAGGATAACCTTGGTTACAGGAAGTAAGGTGGCTGCATGTGAGAAAGCTACATCTGTCAATGAAGCGGGTAACGGGTTAGAAGCTACATCAGCAGCAAATGTTCGCCTATGAACTTCCCTCAAGGCATGCAGTGAGAGTTGCCACAGAAGTTCAACAAATCTGCAGTGCATGTGAAGGAATTATGAACACTAAGTACATCAAATGCTATCATCTGTGCTTTTACATGTGACTGTTACTTTTTTCAACAAAAGCTGGAAGCGGAGGATCGAACCTGCGCATACTCATATGAGTATGCACTTATAGAACAAAATGCAAAGTGAAACTACAGACACACAGGTAGATAATAAGAATAACAAGCAGCCAGTGTTAGAACTGCCAATTGCAAGGGCAATTAATTCCTATGCCAAAAGATCATGAAGTTAGATGACTAATAACAGCCGCTGATAAAACTCAATAATACTCGTTTATTCGTAAATTTAATTTTTTATATAACGGAGAAATCGCGAGGGCTAGCCGGCGCACGGTTCAAAACCTGGTAAATGATGGACCCACCCTTCTATCCATCTCCACTTAAATACCACGATTTTATCTGCAACAAGGTTCGAACTCATGATGTATGTCTAACCCACACATCACACGTTGTGCAGTTACCACTGGACCAAAGCGGCAAAGCCTGGGGTCAGATTCAAAACATTAACTTAGTTAGGTTACAACAACAACAACAACAACAACAAACCCAGTTCAGTCAGGTTGTGTACAGAAATCACAGAAATAACCTCTAAGCTGTGCATTTTCAAGCCGTGCTTACTTAGGAGTTATGTCCCTCCCTGATGCTGTAATCTAAGTATTTTCCACTGCTAACCTACTTCTTGATTATTCCTGCCCAAAAATATCAGGCAATATGTCATCTTCTGTGTGATTAGTCAAAGAAACCTAATAGCTGAACCATAGGATCAAAGGTCCGTACAAACAAAGCCACTTCCCCAACCCTAGTGCATGTGCCGATGCGAAACTTCTTGCACAAACACCTTTCACCAAGACCTAAGCCCTTTGCAGTGGCAATAAGGTGACCAGCCAAATAGTCTTGGATAAAACCAAGCAAGAGATTACTTAATTTCACCCACTTTCAAGCAGCGACACCAAATGCAGTAAACAAGACAACTGTAACCGCAGCAATCCGACTCCAAGGATTTTGTCCAGACTTAGAGGAGTTTAGATGGTAGGACTTATCTTGATATACATTCAGCTTCAGAATTGAATATGGTAGCTGTTTCAATTGGGTGCTAAGTGACTAAAGTGTAGAATGCGGTGCCAAACTGCACCGCTTCAATGTAACCTGACTTTGAATGCAGAAAGACATTGAAGTTGCAATCTTGAGGGTGAGTTAATTACTCCAAAATCGATTAAGTAGTGAATCAAAATTAGTCCCCACAAAATAATCTTCACTTTGCTGACGACAACCGGTGCTATAACAGCTATGTGAGAAAGATACTTCAATAGGTAATCAAATGGTCCAAATGATAGCTAAAAATAAAAATAACCAAAACGCTATCTCATAGAAACCAGAAAAAAAAAATTGTGATCTTCAAAAACCAACCTTGGTCCACAACACGTCGCAAGAGAAGAGACCCTCGAATTGCTTCTAGGAAGTGCCCCCTGGGATTCCAACTCGCTTATAATTCCTTGCACAACCTACATTTCCACAAATAAAAAGAAAATGAAGTAAATTAGCCACAAACAAAAAAAGTCAAACTCAATTCATGAATCACATCTCTTTAGAAATAAAGCATAATTCAATCAACTTAAGTTAACTTGGTCAGACTATGCTTCAATCAGAATATATTATCCATTAGCTCTATTCTCCATGTCCCGTAAAATTTACTCCCTCATTCCCATTTTATGTGACACCAAAAAGAACGATATCTTTCTATTTAGAAATAATAAAACTTTAAACTTCTCATTTTATCCATATATGACATAACTTATAGTCATACAAATGTCTATAGCATGTTTAGAGCACAAGTTTAAAAAGTCTGTCTTGTTTTCTTAAATTCCGCGCCCGATCAAGCACATAAATTGGGACATAGGGAGTATCTTTTAAGGAAAAGATAAAGCATAATTACCTTTCGAAAATCACGAGATTGAGCTGAATCAAATATAGGCCAGACCTTATCGAAATCCTGAAAGATGAAAGGAAACAAAAATGAGCATCAAATATAAAAACATAAGCCTGTATAAGCTAAAAAGTTCATTCAGAGTACCTTCGCGGATTGAGCAGGGCCTCTAAGAGAAGAAAGTAAGAAGTAAAGAAGCTGTTCTCCCAATTTAGGGTTTGAATGACGAAAGAGTCCAACACGAGGAGTGCCATTGTTAGCTCCGATTCCAATGATGGATGGATCCAGACCTAGTAACAAACAGTTAGTGTACATTGCACTCTCTAACTCTATCTCCCTCTCCTTCTCTCTGTCCATTGTCATTCCACACCTTCACTCTTCTCCGCCGTTAACTGATTGGTTTTCCGATTTGATTACTGTTTTGTAATTATGAGAACAACAAGCCCTTCTCGATAAATTAATAATGCCCTGGTTGTTGGATCAGTTGGACTTTGGAGAGTTTGATCTGCAAAAGTTCGGGGTGCATTTCTGAAGTTTTAAGTTCTTTTGTTGCAGTGGGGTCAGGAGGGATAAAAGAAAAAGTTTTGAAATGCGTGGGAGGGGTGTCTTTTAACGTGAGCCGTTGAACTGTTGAGTCAATGAGATTGATTAACGCTTACCGGCCGGCTTGGTATTGTCGTCAACTGTTGCTTCGCGGATTTCGGTTTTGCCTTTTGTTTGCTTGTCTACATCATGGAATTTGTTTAGGCCCGACTTTAGTTACCTTTGAAGACAAAAATTCTCACAATGTAATTTCTCCAATGAGAATATAAGTAAGGTGACATATTGTCTCGTCTCTAATAAGTGACGGTTCAGTTTCCAAGAAACTGGGGAGAGTAATATTTGCGACATGGTTATCCCCTTATTTGTATTGAAAATGCAAAGATTAGCAATACAAAACAATTATAATGCAATACAACAATTATAATGCAAAGATTATTTTTTTATTGGGTGTTGTATTGAAAATGAGATATGTAGGATGTTGATTGTATGGGTCAAAATCTATCACTAAATACTTAAGTCAAGATGGTATTAGCGACACATCCATAGGCCGCCACGTGTTGAAATGGCTTAAAAGACAGTAAAGGTCATGGTCGAGGAGTTAGAAAGGACTAAAGTCGAGGGGTCGTCAAGGATCGAGGCCGAGGCCGAGAACCCTTGACAGAGTCATAACGGCTAGTTTCCAGACAGGACATTAAATACAATATTCTAGTAGATATTCTTTGAACCTGTACTGTTATGGTTTTTAGGAATATGTTCCTTATAAATAGAAAGAGACACAATAATAGGAAGGAGAGATTCATTTGTAAAATATATTTTGACTTTAAAGAGAATCTGATCTTATTGTAAGCCTACAAAAATAATCTTTTCACTAAGATTCTTGTTCACACTTTTCCACTGAATCTGAAAATAACTCAGATATTCAAAGGCTTGTCCATCATTCATCACTGGAAAAAAAAAAAGAACCACTGATTTCCCTAGCAACCTCATGAACGCTATCAACGAAAGCTGCGAAACAGTAGGCGAGGACATGACGCCCAACGCTTCCCCTAAGCGCGAGAGGTTGCCTCTCCCCTACCCCCCCCCCCCCACTGCAGCATAACAAAACCTAGTGGAAAGGGGGCTTCCACGTCCGCAGAAGAAGGGACGCCCCCAGCTGTGAAAAAACTCCTTGAAGCATGGCTGACGAACACGCTAGTCAACGTCCTCAACAAGCCCACTCCAAGCATGACTACAGAAACCACAAGAGCTTGTATGATACAACAAATAGACGAGTAGTGCAACCGACCAAACCCTCTGACGATAGGTATAATTCACAATATTACTAACAGTGCAGGTGACAGCACCCTCGCTGCCATTTTAAAGAGGATGGAAGAAATGGAGAATAAAAACAAAGCACTCTAAAACCAGATGAAAGAATACCAAGAACGAGTCGACAAAATTACCGGGCGCTTTTAAGATGTCGCCAAAAAGAGACGTCGGCAGGTTCGTGGAGTAGCCGTACAATGATGATGCAGCCCTGCATGCCATACCAAAGACCTTCAAAATGCCACCCTACCTCAGGATATATGATCACGCTCAACTATGTCTTATAAAAAGACTAAGTGGGCGTTGCAAATATAATCTGAGTATTTCGCCCAGAGTCGAATCCCACAGTGAATTAACCTATCAATTATAGTTGTTAACTCACTCGATTCTTCGTAATCAACTTCCCAAAGGTTAAGAATAACAAGTTGTTGGTATTTTTACTAATTAAAACTGAATGAAATTAAGTAGACTAAAAGATAACTAATACTGAGTTGTAAACAAATGCGAGAAGGATCTAAGATATGGTTTCCCCCGTTGATGAAATCTCATCTTGTATATTTCCTATTGTTTGGCCTAATTATCTCTATCAATCATGAGCACTCTTGCTACCATAAATCTCTCCCGAGTAATTATGATAATTTACTAGACGCACTCTCCCGAGCTACACTATATTGCTTTTATTATAGCTCACTTTAGATTGCACCCAAGGTATCGTTATCCCTAATTCAAACTTTAAACCCTCGGTTATGGATCCCTCATATACTTTGGGAGTGGTGTTATTCAATAACTACCTAAATATGCACTCTCTCCCGAGCAGATACATACTAAATAGGCACAACTAATTTAGGGTCCTTCAATCAACTACAATAAGAACTTAGTTGAACAAACAAAGATTGAAACCAAGCAAACTATATTAATATAACAAGATGTTCATCCTCAACGTGTTCCACCAAAACCTTAGACTAAATAGATTAGCTACTCATAATTTTACTGAAAATAACTACAGAAGAATTCATCAACAATGACAAAAATACAAGGAAGAGAGATGAGATTTGATGCCCAATTGCCCTCCTTGCCTCTTGCCTTTGCTTTTCTTGAACAAGACTCTAACCCTGATTAATTCTCTCGTTTGGGCGAGTTGAACCTTATATAGGTTAAGTGGAATTGTCCCAAGCTTCCAAGTTTACCCCTGAAACATAACGTGTTCGACTGGACTAGCGCGTCCGCACTAGTCATCGCGCTACTGGGCGCGCTAATGGCTAAACATTCTGCTTGGGAATTGCTGGACTAGCGTGGTCGCGCTAGTGGACTTGTAATCTATCCCAGCAAATTTCTTCCTTCTTTTCACACATTAAATACTCCAAGGGGCCTTTCTCTTCAATTTGGCTCCAAACACCATCCTAGGTCCTCATAAGCGCATTTTGCTCCTACAAAACATAAAATCAAAAATTACAGCCATTTTAACATCATTTCACATTCCTAAGACAATGAAGCATCATTAGGTTGGAGTACAGATATATACTCTAAACTACATGAATTTAGCCTATTATGAACATACCACAGAACGATCGATCATGTGGATCATGTGATTTATTACGTCACTGCCGTGAAAAGCAACGACCTTGTCAAGGAACAAGTATCCTCTATTTTTTGAAGAAGTTTGGTGAAACCCTTACGAGAGGGGCATTAATATGGTATTCACAGCTACCAACCTGCTCCCTAGAAACTTTGGAGGAAATGGCCGATAAGTTCGTAATTGCCCATGTCAGGGCCAAGAAGACCGAAGCAAGAGTAACAAAATATTCGATATCAAGAAGTCCTTGGGAGAGGGACTAAGGGACTTCCTCGCTCGATTCAACAGAGTAAGGATGACTTTGTCGAGCGCGTCCGAAGGGATGGCAGTCGCGGCTTTCCAGAACGGATTGAGCAGAGATGGTTCAAGAGCGACTAGAATACTATTGAGCCGATTGATGAAATATCCTCCAACCACCTGGGACGAAATCCATAATGCTTATTATGCCGAGGTCCGAGAAGATGAAGATGACCTCAACGGACCAACTTATTGGCTAATCTCGGTACAAACTGAATCTAGAAAAGAACGAAGAGACAACATCAGATGGGATCACCTAGTTTCGCAACCTAACATGGAACGACACCAGCCATACATCAAGGCACCCGCCGCACCTTCCCCCGCTACGAAGAAGAACCATCCAGGCTAAGGACAGGGACTCACCGGAACAAGAGAGGTATGCACCATTTATTATCTGCTCATAATTTTTGTGTGTCACCTACAGAAATCGTCTACGCTCTTGAGAAACGCGAGACAAAGGTGAAGTGGCCGCCAAAGATGAGATCAGATCCGAACACTAGAAAATCGAACGCCCTCTGTGATTTCCACAAGGAACGTGGGCACAAAATAGAAAATTGTATCGACCTCAAGCAAGATGCGACAGGGACAACTCAAAGAGCTGTTAAGCGATAAGGGGAGAAATAACTTTGCCAGAGGACATGAACACCAAGGCCCACCGAAGCCCTCATCACCATCTCGTACTATCAACACGATCATCGGTGAAAGCGACGACGCCTCTTTCAACGGTGTGATGTTCACCACCACTTACAAGCTCAAGTAGTCTCCACCCCCCCCCCCCTGAACGGTACGACGGACTCGAAGAAAGTATTATCTTCGATGAGTCAGATGCCCATGGTTTGACTTTCCCTCATAATGATGCCATTGTCATTACTTTATGCATTTTAGATACCAACGCCAAACGTATCATGGTGGATGATGGAAGTGAAGCGTGCATTATCCATCCCCGAGTCCCCACCCAAATGAGACTCGAGGATAGGATAGTGTCGTGATGCATCATGCTAATCAATTTTAATAATGCACTTGAGCGAACTTCAGGGGAAATTATAGTCCCCGTCTTGGCCGGCAACGTGACTCTAGAGATAACATTCCACATCATGGACCAGGCCACCGCGTACACTACCATAGTGGGACGGCCATGGATACATCCCATGAGAGCCATTCCCTCTAGCCTATACCAAGTAATTAAATTCCAACACCATGTGTAATAGTCAACATATGAGGAGAACGGTGCACGTCACGGGAATGCTACCGTATTTCCTTAGACAGCACGGCAACCCAACAGAAAAAAGATAAGGAAAAAGAGACATAGCAATCAACAGGGTCGAGGTCGACGCAAAGAAAGACTAGGGGCGTCATCATGGATCCCGAAATGGTTGAGGATACAGATTCGACCATAGAATACCTTGACCCTGTTCAATTAGACCTCAATGACCGTAGCAAAAAGCCTACATCACTGCAAACTTCGGGAACCAGGTAAATTCAGTCAATTCTTAATAACTAATACAAATTTGTCTTCCTTTAGCCATGCATATATGTCGGGCATCCCAAGGGAAATCTCCACGCACACAAATTAAACGATGACCCGTTCCACCCCTAGTAAGACGGGTCAGGTGTTAATTCAACCTCGCCATCAACAATGCAGTCCGCGAGGAGGTGGAAAAACTGTTAGAAAATGGCTCCATCATGGAGTCGAAGTACCCTAAGTGGATCGCCAACATAGTGATAGTCAAAAAGAAAAATGGGAAATGGAGGATGTGCATAGATTTCATAGACTTGAACAAAGCATGTCAGAAGGATTCGTTCCCATTAGCCCACATCGACCAACTTATCGACGCAACAACCGGGCACGAGCTATTGAGTTTCTTGGACGCCTACCCGGGATATAACCAAATACTTATGGAGGAAGAAGACCAGGAGAAGACCACGTTCATCATCTACCAAGGAACGTATTGTTATAGGGTCATGCCGTTTGGGCTGAAGAACATGGGGGCTACATATCAAAGATTTGTGACAAAGATGTTCAAAGACCAGTTCAACAAGACCATGAAAGTATATATAGATGACATGTTGGTCAAGTCCATAAAGGTATAGGACCACATCGATCATTTGAAGTAAGCTTTCGACATACTAAGACGGTACAGAATGACACTAAACTTGGAGAAATACGCGTTTGGCGTAGCCACGGGAAAATTCTCAGCTTTTTTGGTGTCGCAACGAGGGATTGAGGTCAACCTAGATTAAATCAAAGCTATTGAGGGGATACCAGAGCTCTTGACTACCAAGAAACAAGTCCAAAGGTTGACTGGTCGAATCACCGCCCAGAGTCGAATCCCACAGGGAATTAACCTATCAATTATAGTTGTTAGACTCACTCGATTCTTCATAATCAACTTCCTAAAGGTTAAGAATAACAAGTTGTTGGTATTTTTACTAACTAAAACTGAATGAAATTAAGTAGACTAAAAGATAACTAATACTGAGTTGTAAACAAATGCGAGAAGTATCTACGGTTATGGTTTCCCCCGCTGATGAAATCACATCTTGTATATTTCCTATTGTTTGGCCTAGTTATCTATATCAATCATGAGCACTCTTGCTACCGTAAATCTCTTCCGAGTAATTATGATAATTTACTAGACGCACTCTCTCGAGCTATGCTAGCTTGCTTTTATTATAGCTCACTTTAGATTGCACCCAAGGTATCGTTACCCCTAATCTAACTTTTAAACCCTCGGTTATGGATCCCTCATATACTTTGGGAGTGGTGTTGTTCAACAACTACCTAAATATGCACTCTCTCCCGAGCAGATACATACTAAATAGGCACAACTAATTGAGGACCCTTCAATCAACTACAATAAGAACTTAGTTGAACAAATAAAGATTGAACCCAAGAAAACTATATTAATATAACAAGATGTTCATCCTCAACGGGTTCCACCAAAACCTTAGACTAAATAGATTAGCTACTCATAATTTTACTGAAAATAACTACAAAAGAATTCATCAACAATGACAAAAATACAAGGAAGAGAGATGAGATTTGATGCCCAATTGCCCTCCTTGCCTCTTGCCTTTGCTTTTCTTGAACAAGACTCTAACCCTGATTAATTCTCTCTTTTGGGCGAGTTGAACCTTATATAGGTTAAGTGGAATTGTCCCAAGCTTCCAAGTTTACCCCTGAAAAATAACGTGTTCGACTGGACCAGCGCGCCCGCGCTAGTCATCGCGCTACTGGGCGCGCTAATGGCTAAACATTCTGCCTGGGAATCGCTGGACTAGCGCGGCCGCGCTAGTGGGCGCGCTAAGACTGCGCTAGTGGACTCTGTCCCAGCAACTTTCTTCCTTCTTTTCACACGTTAAATACTCCAAGGAGATTTTCTCTTCAATTTGTCTCCAAACACCATCCTAGGTCCTCATAAGCGCATTTTGCTCCTGCGAAACATAAAATCAACAATTAAATCCATTTTAACATCATTTCATATTCCTAAGACAGTGAAGCATCATTAAGTTGGAGTACAGATATACACTAAACTACATAAATTTAGCATATTATCAACACCCCACACTTAAATCATTGCTAGTCCTCGAACAATCCAGTATACTCTACAAAGGTTCTTTTATCAAGCATTTCCCTAATGTGTCACACCACGAACATATTACAGGATTTATACCTAGAAATGTAACATCCATGCCTCAATGGTCGACTCTCACATGCCATGCGATATTCCTACTTCCTCAAAATACTCTACCCAGAGGTCAAGACTTACCTTTCCGTCATGAATCAAGTGCCCTCACATCACACACACGAGAGTAGTTCCACAAGAATAATATTACGAACATGCAGGAACTCAAATAGAAAGAATTCACTCACTCTCGGAAACAACATTCATATGCCACAAAGATACACCATAGACTTGCCCGTAGTATAATACTCTACTAATCGAGCCCATTCAGTCTAAGATCAATTAGGTCTTCATTTGGTTGTAATGTAGGCTAAGGGACGGATAGGATATATTTAGATATAGTGACTAACCTCCCTAATCACTTTTAATACAATTACTTTAGCTTTCAGACCATTCTTATGCCCGGCCAAAATTTCCACGACACTTCTCTTTATATTTACCCCAAACTCCCTTAAGTGCAATTTTATCGAATCACCATTTATTAAGGACTGTATTTATTCATTGTCCTTTTTTTTTTTTTCAAGTGGCGCTTATTCTTTCATTTTTTATTCACACTTTTGCACATTTCCTTCTATTTCTTTGATTTCACTTAAAAATCAAACCATCACCCCACACTATGACTTTTACATAATCTCTAACAATTAAAGTTCTCATGGGAGGTACAGGGTTCAAACAGACATGTCATTCAACCAATTGGGTAAGGTTTGTAATGTGGTTGCCAAAGAAACAGACTTATAAGATCAAAGGGGTTAACTATGGTAAATTACAATCAGGTGGATACACTTTTATATCTAGCTTAACAAAGAAATTCCTATATCACTTTTAAGACTGAACGAACTACTATTTCACTTTGCAAACACACAGGGCAAGTTCTAGGCATCGAATGTGGACATGGAATACAATGCGACACCTCACACACATATGGCACATGACTCACTCCAGATTAGCTTATCAAGACACTCTCACCGAGCATTCAAGTCAGTTACAACATACAAATTTAAGGCATTACACAAGAGTCAACAAATGAGCCTAAGCGTCACACTCTAGGGTCTTTTGTGTTCGGGTGCAACAACGCTAATGGATGCTTCTCTTATTTTAGCTCCTTGCCCAAAACACCTAACAACTAAAAATTAAAAAACTAACTATACCTGGTTCAAGCTAAATCCTTGGAAAAGAACTGCGGTCAAAATAAAAACCAAGAGGGAGTTGCTACACTACCTAAAAAGAAAATAAAAAATCTTTTTGGTGTTTTATTTGGACTAGCTTCCCTCAAGAAAACTGCCTAAGAAGTCTGTCATTAGGAAGAGTCCACTCTATTTTTTTTTTGTCGACTTAGACCCTTAAGAACCCCATCGAAAGGGACCTTTCATCGGGCCAAGACAACTTAATTTATTACACTACTATTTACAATCACAAACACATAAGCAAAAACAACTCAAAAGAAAATAATGAAAACAACTAACAATTATGCTAACTCACAAGAAAAAAATAAAGAAAACGACTACCCATTTTTTATCTACATATATACATGTACACGGGAATCTTTCCCCCACCCCACACTTAATATGAGGACATGTCCCTATGGCAATCAAAATAAACAGAGAGGTAAGGGAACTTCCCTGAAAGCTCAGTCCTGGTCAGAGACTGTCCCTAGGTCCAGATGGCAAGCACGACCCAACGCTCGGAGTCAGGCCATGATTTTCTTTTCAAATTTCTTCTGTTGGGAGCTACGACATCAACTCACGCACCCAGGTCTGTGACCGAAGTGCGCAGTTCTACCATGTCCTGCTCCAGGTGGTCTAGCCTATAACTCCGACGGGCCCTCCACATCAGCAGCATGTGCCTGAGTGGGTTGTTCCTCCTCCATATTTTCATGCCCCTCCTCTACTTGTTGCGCTTCCTCCTCAGTTTCCTCATCCGACTCAGTCTCTTTATCCTCATCATTAACGGTCATTGCTTCCTTTCCAATAGTGACCCTATCAGCTCTGAAGGCGTACGCTGTTGGCATTCTGCCATCCACCGCCAAGTTTCCTGGTACTCCAGCTGCAAGTCACAATCTGGTGACCAGAGATGGGAAGAAGAAACCATACCTATGAACCTTACAGCGGACGAACATCTCCTCATGCATAAGCTTGGTCACGTCAAATTCGCGGCCCGTCATGAAGCACCAGATCAAACACCCGCGAGGAATGTTCACCACCGAGGTGTTGTGGGATGGGAGTAGGCGATTGTTAATCAGGTAGAGCCAAAATTTAGCCTCAAAGGTGAGGGCTAAAGAGTGAAACTTCTACCCGTACTTGTACCACTTTATATCTGCGTTCGGGGCACAAATGGTTGGGAGGAACGTTTCCCACTGAGTATAGCGCCGGCCATATGCCTCATAGCTGTCCTCGTACGTGTCCATGGGTCCTGGCAGCCAGTAGAACATCCGAATGGCCTCCATAGAGGCGTTCACCTACTTCTTCCTCACTGTTACCACATAATTATTTTGTTCCGGGCAGTTTGCATAAAAATCCCTCACTATCATGGCATTAGCCTCATCGGGCTCCTCAAAGAACATATCTAGTCTCCTCCGCATCAACTAATTATACATCCTTTGGCAGTAACGCCAGAGTGAGTCCGTGTCTACGCCACGTTCATGTATGGATACTTTTGATTCCTTTGCCGCAAATCTATCATGGACCTTAGCGGAGACAAATTTATCGCTGTTGAAGGGCAGAGTGTCAACGGACCTCCGTGGCCTTCCAAAGGAAGAACTTGCTTGTCTGCCTGAGGAGGAGCCGGTGACTTGACGCTTTCGGGGAGCCATTGTACCTACAAAAATCACATCATGAATTAGAACCAACGAGGTGACCCAATGTGGTTACTCAGACTTCACCTTACAATTGGTCACAATAATGGTGGGAATTATTCACCGAAGCCCCCATTTAACAAGTTGAAGCTCCAACTTCCACCACAATTCCCCAAACATCACCCTAATTAAATCAAGACATACCACACCTCCAAATACCATCACCCACTAGTACGAATCATACACTACCAAGTATTTCTACTAAATAAGAAGAAAAAGCTACAACTTTTAACAAAGGAAAAAAAAAGAAAAACTGCCGAATTAAAAATGAAAAAGAAAAAAAAACTAGAGAAGAAGACACATACTTGTGGTGTGAAGGATTCAGAAGTGTAGGGGAGGGCTGGGTGTTGGTGGAAGAAGAACCTGAGGTGTGTATGAGTGCTTGAGCTTGAGAGGGGAGAAAGGTTCCTTTTTCTTTTTTTCTTTGTTTAGGATAAGGAAGCAGAAGGGTTTGAGATGAAGAAGAGTTTTAGGGGAGTGGGGTAAATGGGCGGATGTGGTGGGGGGGGGGGGAAGGGGGGGGTTGGGTTATGTTTTGGGTAAAATAAAAAATAAATAAACTTAAAAGAAAACTTACCTGGTCGCGACGGGACTAGCACGGTCACTAGCGCACTCATAGCGCGACTGCGCTAGTGGCAGTTAAACGAGGCAGAACAAAAGTCCATTAGCGCGGCCACTAGCGCGCTCGCGCTAGTGGCGAGAACTTGAGGCAGAACAAAAGGCCATTAGCGCGCTCAGTAGCGCGGTCGCACTAGTCCAGGCCTCACCACACTTCATTTTTCTGACTTTTTCCTTGGGCTGGCTTGAATCCACCCTTCGCCCGCGCACACCTGCATATGTTAGTACTTACAACAATTCAACTATTCATCACCTACTCTATAAACATTACACATTGGGTTGCCTCCCAACCAACGCCTTAGTTAATGTCGTGGCACGACAATTACAACAAGTTAATGGGTTGCCTCCTATGAAGCGCCTGATTTAATATCACGACATGACGCAGAATGAGCGCATTTACGGCTCGCTCTACCTATGAGGTTCATCAAGAAGCACCACAGACACTTCCTTGTTCTCGTCCATCCCCACATACAGTTTCAATCTCTGCCCATTAACTCTGAAGGTGTGGGCACCTTTTTTAGAAGCAATCACTACAGCACCTGAGGGAAACACTTCGACAACACGAAATGGTCCAGACCATCGGAACTTGAGTTTACCCGGAAAAAGTCTCAACCTAGAGTTATAGAGCAGCACCATTTCTCCGGGTTTAAAGTTTCGGTCCACAATGTTCTTATCGTGTAACCTCTTCATTCTCTCTTTATACAACATCGTGCTTTCAAAGGCAAGATATCTAAATTCATCCAACTCATGCAGTTCAATGACTCGACTTGTGCTCGCAGCATCAAGATCCATGTTTAACTATTTCAGTGCCCACCAAGCTTGATGTTCCAGTTCTACCGGCAGGTGACAGGCCTTTCCGAACACCAACTTGTATGGCGACATACCAATTGGTGTTTTGAATGCAGTTATGTATGCCCAGAGTGCGTCATCAAGCTTTTTTTCCCAATCAGTTCTTGTGGCATTCACCGTTTTAGTCAGCACACTCTTGATTTCTCGATTTGACACCTCAACCTGCCCACTCGTCTGAGGGTGATAAGGGGTTGCCACCTTATGGCGCACATCGTACTTAGCTAACAGCTTTTCGAAGGCACGACTGCAAAAGTGAGTGCCTCCGTCACTGATGATGGCCCTTGGAGTCCTAAAACGGGTGAATATGTTTTTCTTCAAGAATCCCACTACCACCCTTGTGTCATTGGTGGGGAGTGTTGCAGCTTCAACCCATTTGGACACATAGTCTACAACAACAAGTATGTACTTATTGTCGTAAGAGCTAAAGAAGGGACCCATAAAGTCAATCACCCATACATCAAACACCTCGACCTCTTGGATCGGGTTCATGGGCATCTCGTGGCGACGGGATATGTTCCCCGTCCCTTGACACTCATCGTAGCCCTTCACCCATTGGTGGGCATCTTTGAAAACAGTTGGGCAGTAGAATCCGGCCTCTAGAACTTTGGCTGCTGTTCGAACTCCTCCAAAATGCCCTTCATACGTTGATGCATGACATGCCTGCAAAATAGAAAATTGTTCTATCTCGGGGATGCACCTCCGGATCATATTGTCAATACAAATTCTAAACAAGTGAGGTTCATCCCAGTAATAATTGCGGCAATCACGATAAAACTTTTTATTTTGGACAAATGACAGTTTATAGGGCTCAATACCACTTGCCAGGTAATTTGTAATGTCTGCATACCATGGCACCTCCTCCATGCTCGTGGCGAGTAGCTGCTCATCTGGAAAGGTTTCTAGAATATCCTCTGCTTCCACTGTATTTTCAGCACCTTCAAGTCGCGACAGATGGTCCGCGACTTGGTTCTTTGTGCCCTTGCGATCACGAATCTCTAGATTGAATTCTTGCAATAGCAGCACCCAACGAATTAGGCGAGCTTGGATTCTTTCTTCTCAATCAAATACCTGGGGGCAACATGATCAGTGTAAACAATCACCTTCGAGCCGATCAGGTATGATCTGAACTTGTCAAAGGCGAACACTACTGCCAGCATCTCTTTTTCGGTCACCGTGTAGTTTAGCTGAGCTCCACTCAATGTCATACTCGCGTAGTAGATTGGGTGCATTATCTTTTCCTTTCGCTGTCCTAACACCGCTCCCACTGCGTAGTCACTGACATCACACATGAGCTCGAATGGTTGCTCCCAATCGGGGGCAACAATGATCGGGGTCGTGACTAGCCTCTTTTTCAACTCCTCAAAAGCCACCCTGCAATCATTAGAAAACACAAAAGGGTTATCTTTTTCGAGCAACTTACATAGGGGGTTGGCTATTTTGGAAAAGCATCTGATGAATCGTCGGTAGAACCCGGCATGCCCAAGGAAGCTCCTTATCGCTTTAACCGATATGGGAGGTGGAAGCTTTGCAATCATATCTACTTTGGCATGATCCACCTCAATTCCTGTGCTCGACACCAAGTTCCCCAAGACTATCCCCTCTTGTACCATGAAATGGCACTTCTCCCAATTAAGCACAAGGTTCATCTCAATACACCGCTTCAGCACTCGGGTAAGATTTTCTAGGCACTCATCGAATGAATTTCCCACCACTGAGAAATCATCCATGAATACCTCCATGATATCCTCGACCACGTCAGTGAATATGGCCATCATGCACCTTTGAAATGTGGCGGGTGCATTGCATAAGCCAAAGGGCATCCTTCTGAAGGCAAAGATCCCATAGGGACAAGTGAATAAGGTCTTTTCTCTGTCTTCCGGTGCAACGGAAATTTGGTTGTACCCCGAGTACCCGTCCAGAAAACAAAAGTGAGACCTCCATGCCAGTCTGTCGAGCATTTGGTCGATAAAGGGAAGTGGGAAGTGATCTTTACGGGTGACAAGATTTAACTTTCTGTAGTCCATGCAAATTCTCCAGCCAGTGACAATCCTTGTGGATATCAGCTCATTGTTGTCATTTTTTATAGCTGTCATGCCACTCTTCTTAGGAACACATTATACTGGGCTAACCCAGTTATTATCAGAGATGAGGGAAATGATTCCCGCATCTAACCATTTTATGATTTCCTTCTTCACCACTTCCTTCATGTTTGGGTTCAGCCACCGTTGATGTTACCTGGAAGGTTTTTGCCCCTCTTCCAGTAGGATTTTGTGCATACAGTTTGCCGGGCTGATCCCCTTTATGTCTGCCATGGTCCACCCAATGGTAGTCTTACACTCAGTGAGTACCTGTAATAGCTGCTGATGCGAGACTAAATTGCATAGTTTAACATGTGATATACCTTACATTTTATGAGCAT
>ML321654.1:0-16743 GCA_005239505.1 Nicotiana paniculata | reverse complement strand
GAAAAAGTTTCAAGGTTTCGCCTATCACACACAGTGATTGCAGGCTGCACTCAAACTTGTTTGTTGTTACTATTCAATATTGCTTGAATGAACCTTATTTTAAAAGAAATTCTTCGATAATTATAATTGTGAAAGCTACGGACAAGAATCAAAGAATACATACCAAGGATTTTATGATATATATCTCCGAGAAGGTTATCCAATTCTCTTGTCTTTGCAGTATAATAAAAGAACCTCCTATTTTCTCCCTCCTCATCAGCAAACTAGGCATTTGAAATCCATTAGTAATGTAGATCAGAAGACGTTTAGTGATTCCTTAAACCGCTTTATAAGTCAGATGATGACATACAACAAAATGATAGTCCTGAAGCTTCTCTAGCATTTCTTCATCGAGTTTTTCATTGAAAATGCACATTAAGTAACCTGTAAGAGGGAAAATACAGATAATGATCACGACTAAAGATGCACAGTTTTATCCTAGGCTTAATAGGCGTGAGAAAGAAGATAGCATAGAGAAACTCTCTGAAACTGACAGGAGCAATGCTAATCTGTGTGCAAGTCTAATAGGTGCCTATTGTGAGACAAGATGCAGAACATCTCTCAGAACTGGAGAATAATGCAGAACATTTTACTTTAGGTAGTTTTTTACTTCTTCATCTCGCTTCTGGATCTTTAGTAGGTTGCTATGTTTCATTAGATTTTGGCATTTTATACGAGCGNGGACCAAACCTCCATTTACTGGAAGTGAAGAAAGAGCATCTGAATTATTTGGACTAATTCATATAGATGTTTGTGGACCCATAATAATTCAAGCTAGAGGTGGATATTCTTACTTCATTGTAACGACTCGGCCGGTCGTTCCGTGAGATTAGTCCCATTTCCCTTGTTTCTGATTTATCATATGTTGCTTAACCTATTTATGTTGTGTTGGGTCGGTTGGTTCGGGTTCGGAGTGGTCGTGGTCTCTTAAATTAACTTAATAGTCAAAAAAGTCAACTGGGAGTTGACTTATTAATAAACGACCTTGGAATGCGGATTTTATGGCTCGGATAGATTCGTTAGGTGATTTGGGACTTAGGAGTGTGTTCGAAATGAAGTCTTAATGTCCGGTGTAAAATTAGGCTTGAATTGGCGAAAGTAGTTTTTGGCGATTTCCGATCGACAGTGGAAAATAGGCTATTGGGGTCGGAATGGGAATTCTGACAGTTGGAGCAGGTTCGTAATGTCATTTTGGATATGTGTGCAAATTTTCAGGTCAATCGGATGTGTTTTGGTTGGTTTAGGCGTCATTGGCAAAATTTAGAAGTTTCAAAGTTCATAGGCTTGAATTTGATGTAATTTTGGTATTTTCGTGTTGTTTTTGGTGTTTCAAAGGCTCGACTAAGTTTGAATGATGTTATGGGGTGTGTTGGTAGGATTGGTTGAGGTCCCGGGGGCATCAGGTGTATTTCGGATGCTCAAACGGGCAATTTTTGGCCTTAAGAAGTCTGTTGTTTTCTTGTGTTTTAGCAGCAGTGATTCCTTCACTGCGATCGCGTGGATTCATCCGTGATCACGTAGAGTAAAAGAGTGGGGCCGGAATTTTGTTCTATGCGATCGCGTGGTTAGGATTGCGATCGCATAGGTTGAACAGGTGAAGTAGTGTGATCGCGTGGGTTATGGTGGGATCGCATAGAAGTTCTGAGGCACGTGTGTGGGATGGTCTTTTGTTCTATGTGATCACGTGTGTTGGTATGAGATCTCATAGAGTGGGCTGGTTTGTGCATCGCGAACGCATCCCTGGTGCGATCGCACTGAAGGGATTAAAAGTGCTGGGCAGAATGTTTTAAAGCCCATTGTTGCGAAGTTTTCACCATTTTCCTCCATTGATAAACGAGTTGAGAAATATTTGAGAGGGTTTGAAGAAAAAATAAAAGGGGCTCACTTGGAGGTAAGGTTTCCAACTTCATAACTCGTTTCTATATAGTTTTCTAAGCAATTAAACTCGAAAATTGTTGAAATTAAACCCAATTGGGGAAGATAAGTGCATGGAAATTGGAATTTTCTTTTGAGGATTTGAGTGGGAAATTGTGGTCCGATTTTAGTGTTCTTGGTATTTATAGAATCGTGGGAGGACGAGGTTTCTAGTGATGTAAATTTTATCGAATTCTGAGAGGTGGGCCTGGGGCTCGGATTTGGCCGAATTTCGAGATTTTTGTATAAATTTATAGTTTTCGATTGGGTTTTGTCCCATTAGCGTATATTGATGATGTTAAACTGGTTTTGGTTAGATTCGGAGCAATTGGAAGAAAATTTGAGGGGCAAGAGAATCGCGGATTAGTATTGTGGCCCGGTGGAGGTAAGTAATGGTTATAAATCTTGTCTTGAGGGTACGAAACCCCCAGACTTCATATTTCTCACTGTTTTTAGAATGGCGCACATGTCGGATGACGAGTATGTGGATCGCACTGATTTTTTTATTGGACTTGGTCCTCTCCACGACAACTATTAAGTAACGTATTTTACTCTAAATTATATGTTAAATAGTGTTCTAAAGACTATTGCCATATTTGGGCTATAAGCCATGTTTGGGGCCTCGTGTCGACTTGTTTAGACCCCTTGGGGGCTTTTAACTGCAATTCCTCACTGGTTATTTATGATTTACACTAAGTCATATTGCGCTTAACTGTTTTTCGAAACTCAGCCTGATTTACATGATTTTGAGATTTAGAAATGATGTTTTGGGTCGAGTACCCCGTTTTACTGATACGTCCGAGGGGCTTTTGAAAGGTTGTGACTGAGTGAGGCCGAGGGCCTGATTCTGAGGATATGATACGCCACGAGGTGGCTTGATATTAGCCCTTGGGCTGAAAGAGCCCCTCCGGAGTCTGTACAGATCCCTAGTGAGCGCATGTACCTACCGAGTGCTGAGTGTCGAGTGTCGAGTGTCGAGTGATGAGTGACTGGGAGGCATGAGTGACAGTGAGGTTGCCCGAGGGGCTGATACTAAGTGGCTGTGAGGTTCTGAGTGATGTTCTTCCTGAGGGCGATTTATGATTCACGTTTCTGCCCGAGGGGATACTTATGATTTATTTCATTTTTACACTAAATCTGGCGGTTATTTTTATTTCTGAAATTGCTGGAAAAACACATTTTTCAAAGGTTCTGAAGTTGGTTTTAAGGCATGATGATTTCATTTGGTTTTAAGGCATGATGATTTCATATATCTATGCATATAGTGTTGGAAAGAAAGGTTGTGCCTATTGTGAACTCATGCTATTATTTCTATGTGTTTCATGCCGCTTAGACTTGATTTATTCTCATTACTACTGAGTTGGTGTACTCACATTACTCCCCGCACCCTTGTGTGCAGATTCAGGTGCAGATATCGAGCATTAGCCATCTATTCTGTGCGGAACCGGAGTTCGGGATATAGAGGTAGTTGTTCAGGGTCCGCAACATCTCTGTTTTTCCCTTCTTTTGTTGTATCTTGCTATTCGTTCGGAGATTTTGTAATATAATAGTAGACTTGTTGGTATATTTCTTAGATGCTCATGACATGTCGATTCCGGATTTTGTGGATAGTTTAGACTCTTTAGCTGTTTATTTTGCCTAATGAATTCAGTAATTCTATATACTTTATGAAATGTTGAAAATGGTTGGGATTTTAGAAAGAAACTATAATTATTTGATTGTTGGCTAGCCTAGTTCCACGATAGGCACCATCACGGCCGGTTTAGGATTTGGGGTCGTGACAAGTTAGTATCAGAGCCTAGGTTACATAGGACTCAACGGTCATGAGCAGGTTTAGTAGAGTCTTGTGAATCGGTACGAAGACGTCTGTACTTATCTTCGAGAGGTGCTGCGGAACCCTTAGGAACAATATCATTTTGTTGAATTTTGTCGTGCCATTTAGTGGGTTCTGGAAATCTAAACTTCTGCTAATTCCTTCTCTCACATATGGTGAGGACTCGCGCTACCGATCAGGATGATCATCCACCAGCTAGACCAGCAAGAGGTCGAGGTCGTGGTAGAGGTAGGGGCCAGCCCGTGCAGCAGCCAGGGCAGTGCCAATTGATCCCCCTACTGTTTAGGGTCAGATTCCCACAACAAATACTCCAGTGAGACAGGCTCAGGCACTGGCAGTGCCTATTGTAATTCCAGGTCTTCAGGAGACCTTAGCCTAGATCTTGACGGTGTGTACCACCCTTGCTCAGTAATTTGCCGTTACTTCTCAGGCCGGGGGGGGCAGTCAAACTCTAGTTTCCTGGACACCTGAGCATGCTACCTAGGGGCAGCAGACACCGGGGGTGGGTCCAGTCCAACCGGTTGCTCCAGTTCGGGACTTCGTGGTTCCGGCTATGCTAGAGGACGAGTAGCCTAGACTGGAGAGATTTAGCAGATTACAACCTCCGACATTCAATGGTGCTGAGGGCGTGGATGCCCAGGGTTTTCTTGATAAGTGTCAGAGGATGTTGCGTACTACGAGGATTTTGGAGACCAGTGGGGTCTCATTTGCTACATTTCAGTTCTTTGGTGCTGCTTTCTCTTAGTGGGAGTCTTTTGAAAGGCGTAGGCCTGTTGGTTCGGCACCCCTCACTTGGAAGTAGTTCTCCACTATCTTTTTGAAGAAGTATGTACCCCAGTTTCACAGGGAAGAGAAGCGTAGGCTTTTTGAGGAGTTGCGTCAGGGAGAGATATCAGTGAAGCAGTATGAGATGCAGTTTTCAGAGTTGGCTCGTCATGCTACCGAGTTGGTCCCTACTGATAGGGAGAGGTTTAGGAGGTTTGTGTATGGCCTCACTTATCAGCTCTGCCTATTTATGACCCAGGAGAGAGTATCAGATGCTACGTTCGAGCAGGTTGTTGACATTGCTCGAGATATTGAGTCGGTTCGCCGCCAGGAGCGGGGGGAGAGGGAGGCCAAGAGGCCTCGTGGATCGGGCAATTCTAGTGGTGCTCGAGATATTGAGTCGGTTCGCCGCCAGGAGCGGGGGGAGAGGGAGGCCAAGAGGCCTCGTGGATCGGGCAATTCTAGTGGTGCTCTTTCCCGGGGGGCAGTTTCGGCATGGTAGAGGCCGTTCATTCAGGCCTCCTCAGTCAGCCTGCCCAGCTTGTAGTGGTGCATCTTCGGGGCATGGTCCCCGTGGTTCTCAGCCAGGCCGTTCTTTATCCGGTGCCCTCCCAGCTCAGAGTGCAGCTCGAGCACCACCAGTTCAGAGTTCTTCTATGCATGAGTCCTCCAGTGGCCATTCTGGTGCCAGGGATTTCTATTAGTCCCCACCTCCAGATCCAGGGAGTTGTTTTGAGTGTGGAGAGTTTGGGCACATGTGGAGGCAGTGTCCCCGTCGTCCCGGTGGTTCTTCTCAGCAGAGGTTCCAGCCCTCGATTTTAGCTACAGTTACTTCACTACCCGCCCAGGCAGCCAGGGGTGGTAGTCAGTCAGCTAGAGGCCGCCCTAGAGGGGGAGGTCGAGCAGGTGGAGGTCAGGCCCGTATGTATGCTTTTCCAGCCAGGCCAAATGCTATGTCCTCCGTTGCAGTGATCGCAGCTATTGTCTCAGTCTGTTGCCGAGATGCTTTGGCTTTATTTGACCCTGGTTCTACATATTCATATGTTTCTTCATATTTTTCCCATTTTATGGATATGCCCCGTGAGTCTTTAGTTACCTCTGTTCATGTGTCGACTCCGATGAGCGATATTATTGTGTTCGACCGTGTGTATCGGTCGTGTGTGATATCTATTGGGGGTCTGGAGACCCCAGTGGACCTACTGTTACTCAGCATGGTCGATTTTGATGTGATATTGGGCATGGATTGGTTATCCCCGTGTCATGTTGTTCTGGATTGTCACGCTAAGACCGTAACCTTAGCTATGCCGGGATGTCCGAGGGTTGAGTGGAGAGGTTCTTCTAAGTACATGCCTAGCAGGTTGATTTCCTACCTGAAGGCTCAGTGCTTGGTTGAGAATGGGTGTTTATCTTATCTGGCTTTTGTCAGGGATGTCAGAGGTGAGACTCTCGCTATTGATTTGGTTCCTGTGGTCCGTGACTTTCCGGACGTGTTTCCTGCAGACCTTCCAGGCATGCCACCTAGCAAGGACATTGATTTTGGTATTTATCCGGTGCCAGGCACCCAACCTATTTTGTATTCCACTTTATCGTATGGCACCAGTGGAGCTAAAGGAATTAAAGGAGCAGCTTCAGGAACTCCTATATAAGGGGTTCATTCGGCCTAGTGTTTCACCTTGGGGTGCACCAGTGTTATTCGTGAAGAAGAAGGATGGTTCTATGCGTATGTGTATTGATTACCGGAAGCTGAAAAGAGTTACGGTGAAGAATCGGTATCCCTTGCCTCGTATAGATGACTTGTTTGATAAGTTTCAGGGTGCCAGGATATTTTCCAAGATTGACTTGCGTTCCGGCTATCATCAGTTGAAGATTCGGGGGCCACACATTCCGAAGACTACTTTCAGGACTAGATATGGCCATTATGAGTTCTTGGTTATGTCCTTTGGGCTGACCAATGCCCCAGCAGCCTTTATGCACTTGATGCATAGTGTATTTCGGCCTTATCTAGATTCTTTCGTCATCGTGTTCATTGATGATATCTTGTTATATTCCTGATCTCGGGAGGATCATGAGCAGCAATTAAGAGTTGTGCTTCAGACCTTGAGAGAGAAGAGATTGTATCCAAAAATTTTGAAGTATGAGTTCTGGCTTGATTCAGTAGCATTCTTGGGGCACGTGGTGTCCACTGAGGGTATTCAGGTTGATCCGAAAAAGGTAGAGGTGGTGCAGAGTTGGCCTAGACCGTCAGCAGCTACTAAGATTCGCAGTTTACTTGGTTTGGCAGGGTACGACCGCCGTTTCGTAGAGGGATTTTCATCTATTGTTGTACCCATGAGCAGACTGACCCAGAAGAGTGCTCAGTTTAGGTGGACTGAGGAGTGTGAGGAGAGCTTTCAGAAGCTCAAGTCAGCTTTGACTATAGCTCCGGTATTGATTTTGCGTACGGGTTCAGGTTCTTATACAGTTTACTGTGATGCCTCGAGAGTTGGCCTTGGAGCGGTTTTGAAGCAGGATGGTAGGGTGATTGCCTACGCGTCCGGACAGTTGAAGGTGCATGAGAAGAATTATCCAATGCACGATCTTGAGCTAGCAGTTATTGTTCACGCCTTGAAGATTTGGCGTCATTATTTGTATGGTGTGCATTGTGAGATTTTCATTGATCACCGTAGTTTGCAGTATCTGCTTAAGCAGAAGGATCTGAATTTGCGTCAGAGAAGGTGGTTGGAACTTCTCAAGGATTATTACCTCACTATTTTATATCATCCGGGGAAGGCCACTGTAGTGGTCGATGCGCTGAGTCGCAGAGTGGAGAGTTTGGGGAGTCTATCCTACCTTCTAGTAGCAGAGCGGCTTTTAGCACTTGATGTTCAGGTTTTAGTGGGTCAGTTGGTGAGATTGGATCTATCAGCGCCTCTGCGGGTATTGGCTTGTGTAGCCTCCGGGTCTTCTCTTTATGATCAGATTAGAGCACGCAAGTATGATGATCCACACTTGCTCGTTCTTCAGGACATGGTCCATCATGGTGATGCCAGGGATGTGGTTATTGGTGATGATAGGGTCATTAGGATGTAGGGACGGATTTGTGTGCCCAATGTAGATGGACTTCGATATTTGATTCTAGTTGAGGCCCATAGTTTGCGGTAATCCATTCACTTGGGTGCCGCGAAGATGTATCAGGATCTGTACAACATTAGTGGTGGCGGCGGATGGAGAAAGATATTGTTGAGTTTGTGGCTCGGTGTCTCAACTGTCAGCAGGTCAAGTATGAGCACTAGAGACCAGGTGGATTGCTTTAGAGATTTGATACTCCGGAATGGAAATGGGAGCGGTTCACCATGGACTTCGTAGTTGGGCTCCCATGGACTTCGATGAGGTTTGATGCTATATGGGTTATTTTGGATCGATTAACCAAGTCTGCGCACTTCATTTCTGTTGGTACTACTTATTCTTCGGAGCGGTTAGCTGAGATTTATATCAGGGAGATTGTCTGATAGCATGGAGTTCCAGTTTCTATCATTTCTGACAGAGGTACTCAGTTCATATCTGAGTTTTGGAGAGCCGTACAGAGAGAGTTGGGTACTCAGGTCGAGTTGAGCACATCATTTCATCCTCAGACCGACAAGCAGTCGGAGCGTACTATTCAGATTTTTGAGGATATGTTGCGTGCATGTGTCATTGATTTTAGGGGTTCATGAGACCAGTTTATGCCACTCGCGGAGTTTGCATATAATAATAGGTATCAGTCGAGTATCCAGATGGCTCCGTATGAGGTTTTATATTGTAGGAGGTGCATGTCTCCGGTTGGTTGGTTTGAGCCGGGCGAGGCTAGGATAATAGGCACAGACCTGGTTTAGGATGCGTTGGGTAAGGTGAAGTTCATTCAGGAGCGGCTTCGCATGACATAGTCTAGGCAGAAGAGATATGCGGACTGTAAGGTTCGGGATGTGTCTTTCATGGTTAGGGATTAGGTGTTGCTGATGGTGTCACCCATGAAGGGTGTTATGAGGTTCGGGAAGAGGGGAAAGTTGTGTCCCAGGTTCATTGGGCCATTTGAGGTGCTTCAGAGGATTGGGGAGGTGGCTTATAGACTTGCCTTGCCTCCCAGATTGTCGAGTATTCATCCGGTGTTCCATGTTTCGATGCTCCGGAAGTATGTTGGTGACCCGTCTCAAGTTTTGGACTTCAGCACGGTTCAACTCGAGGGTGATATGTCATATAAGGTAGAGCCAGTAGCTATTTTGGATCGCCAGGTCAGAAAGCTGAGGTCTAAGGATATAGCTTCAGTGAAGGTTCATTGGAGGGGACAACCGGTGGAAGATTCCACCTAGGAGACCTAGCCGGAGATGCAAAGAAGATATCCTCACTTATTCGAGACTCCAGGTATATTTCTAGACCCATTCGAGGACTAACGTTTGTTTAAGAGGGGGAGGATGTAACGAAAAAGCCGGTCGTTCCGTGAGATTAGCCTCGTTTCCCCTGTTTCTGCTTTATCATATGTTTCTTAGCCTATTTATGTTGTTATGGGTCGTTTGGTTCGGATTCGGAGTGGTCGTGGTGAGATTTGAGACACTTAGTCTCTTAAATTAGCTTACTAGTCGTAAAGGTCAACTGGGAGTTGACTTATTGGTAAATGACCTTGGAATGCGTATTTTATGGCTCGGATAGCTTTGTTAGGTGATTTGGGACTTAGGAGTGTGTTCGGAATGAAGTCTTGATGTCCGGTGTAGAATTAGGCTTGAATCGGCGAAAGTTAGTTTTTGGCGATTTCCGGTCGGCAGTGGAAAATAGGCTATCGGGGGTCGGAATGGAAATTCCGACAGTTGGAGCAGGTTTTTAATGTCATTTTGGATATGTGTGTAAATTTTCAGGTCAATCGGATGTGTTGTGGTTGGTTTCGGCATCATTGGAAAAATTTAGAAGTTTCAAAGTTCATAGGCTTGAATTTGATGTAATTTTAGTGTTTCCGTGTTCTTTTTGGTGTTTCGAAGGCTCGAATAAGTTTGAATGATGTTATGGGGTGTGTTGGTAGGATTGATTGAGGTCCCGGGGGCCTCGGGTCTATTTCAGATGGCGGATTCATCCGCGATCGCGTAGAGTAAAAGAGTGGGGCAGGCATTTTTTTCTATGCGATCGCATGGTTAGGATTACGATTGTATAGGTTAAGCAGGTGAAACAGTGCGATCGCGTGGGCTGTGGTGCGATCGCATAGAGGTTATGAGGCACGTGTATGGGATGGTCTTTCGTACTATGCCATCACGTGTGTTGTTATGCGATCAAATAGAGTGGGCTGGTCTGTGCATCGCGAACGCATCCCTGGTATGCGATCGCAGTGAAGGGATTATAAGTCGTGGGAGGACGAGGTTTCTAGTGATGTAAATTTTATCGAATTCCGAGATATGAGCCCGGGGCTCGGGTTTGGCCGAATTTCGAGAATTTTGTATAAATTGATAGTTTTCGATTGGGTTTTGTCCCATTAGCATATATTGATGATGTTAAACTGGTTTTGGTTAGATTCGGAGCAATATGGAGAAAATTTGAAGAGCAAGAGCATCGTGGATTAGTATTTTGGCCGGGTAGAGGTAAGTAATGGTTATGAATCTTGTCCTGAGGGTATGAAACCCCGGACTTCATATTTATCCTTGTTTTTAGAATGGCATACATGTCGGATGACGAGTATGTGGCGCACACTGATTTTTGGATTGGACTTGGTCCTCTCCGCGACAACTATTGAGTTGGGTATTTTACTCTAAATCATATGTTAAATTGTGTTCTAAAGAATATTGCTATATTTGGGCTATAAGCCATGTTTGGGGCCTCGTGCCGACTTGTTTAGATCCCTTGGGGTTTTTTTACTGCTATTTCCTCACTGTTGATTTATGATTTACACTCAGTCATGTTGCGCTTAACTGTTTTTCGAAAGTCAGCCTGATTTACACTATTTTGAGATTTAAAAATGATGTTTTGCGTCGAGTACCCCGTTTTACTGATACGCCCGAGGGGCTTTTGAGAGGTTCTGACTAAGTGAGGCCGAAGGCCTAATTGTGAGGATATGATACGCCATGAGGTGGCTTGATATTAGAGCTTGGGCTGAAGGAGCCCCTCCGGAGTCTGTACAAGTCCCTAGTAAGCGCAGGTACCTACTGAGTCCTGAGTGTCGAGTGCCGAGTGATGAGTGACTAGGAGGCATGATAGACAGTGAGGTTGCCCGAGGGACTAATACTTAGTGGTTGTGAGGTGCTGAGTGATGTTCTGCCCGAGGGGTGATTTTTGATTCATGTTTCTGCCCGATGGGCTACTTACTATTCATTTCAATTTTACACTAAATCTTTCGATTATTTTTATTTCTGAAATTGTTGGAAAAACACATTTTCAAAGGATTTTTCTGAAGTTTGTTTTAAGGAATGATGATTTCATATATCTATGTATACACTGTTGGAAAGAAAGGTTGTGCCTATTGTGAACTGATGATATTGATTTTTATGTGTTTCCTGTCGCTTAGACTTGATTTATTCTCATTACTACTGAGTTGGCGTACTCACATTACTCCCTGCACCCCTGTGTGCAGATTCAGGTGCATATACCGAGAGTTAGTCATCTATTCCATGCGGAGCGGGAGCTCGGAATATAGAGGTAGATGTTCAGCATCCGCAACATCTCTATTTTTCCCTTCTTTTGTTGAATCTAGATATTCGTTCAGAGATTTTGTAATATAATAGTAGACTTGTTGGTATATTTCTTAGATGCTCATGACATGTTGACTCCGTATTTTGGGGTTGGTTTTGACTCTTTAGCTATTTATTTTGCCTAATGAATTCAGTAATTCTATATACTTTATGAAATGTTGAAAATGTTTGGGATTTTAGAAAGAAATTGTAATTGTGTGATTGTTGGCTAGCCTAGTTCCACGATAGGATTTGGGGTCATGAAGTTCATCACCTTCACTGATGATATGTCAAGATATGGATTTTGTATCTTATGAAACATAAATCTGAATCTTTTGAAATGTTCAAAAGGTTCTGTGGTGAAGTTGAGAAACAGGATGGTAAAAGTATCAAAATACTAAGGTCTAATAGAGGAGGAGAATATCTTAGTGAAGATTTTACTAGGTATCTCAAAGAGAATGAGATTTTCTCACAGTGGACACCTCCAGGAACACCACAACACAATGGTATGTTTGAGGAGAACTCGAACCTTAACAGATATGGTGAGATCTATGATGAGGTTCACTAATATTCTAATAAATTTATGGGTATATGTTTTGGAAGTAGCAACATACTTACTTAATAAAGTTCTGACTAAGGCAGTCTCTACAACACCATATGAGATATGGAAAGGACGTAAGTCTAACCTTAAACACATTAAAGTTTGGGGTTGTCCGACTTATTTTAAGAGACTACAGTCTGATAAACTTGACTCAAGATCTAATAAGTGTAGGTTCATTGGGTATCCCAAAGAAACAATGGGATATTATTTCTATCACCCTTCTGACCATAAAGTGTTTGTGGCTAGATGAGCAACCTTTTTGGAAAGGGAATTTCTTTTGGAAGGAAATTATAGTGGAGAAATAGAACTTGATGAAGTTCAAGAAACTAATGAATCAACACAAAATCAAGATCACGAGACACAAGTTGAACAACCTTTAATGGATGTTTTGAAGTTGACAAGGAAGTTTCCATCTTCAACAGTTGAAGTTCAAGAACTAAATGTAGTTCAAGAACAGGTTAATGAACCAGTTCCAAACCAAATTGAACAACAATCAAATCCAGCACAAGGTGAACAAGTTCTACAAGCACCTCTTAGAAGGTCTACACGATAACGCCATGTACCAACTAGATTAAATCTAATGGTACAAGATGATGCATCAAATGAGGTTGATCATAATGATGATTACCCTAAAACCTATAAAGAGGCTATACAAAGTTTGATTATGAGAAATGGAAAAAGGCCATGGAATTCGAAATGTAAATGGGTTTTTAAGAAAAAGATTGGAGCATACGGAAAGGTGGAGACTTACAAAGCCCGTCTTGTTTCCAAGGGATATCGTCAGAAAGAAGGATTCCACTATGACGAGACTTTCTCTCCCGTGGAAATGCTCTAATCAATTCGAATTTTGCTTGCTATAGCAACATACTATGATTATGAAATATGTAAAATGGATGTGAAAATAGCTTTCCTTAATGGTGAGCTAGAAGAGGATGTGCACATGACACAACCTGAAGGTTTCCCATCTTCGTCTGATCATAATAAAATTTGCAAGCTACAAAGATCCATTTATGGACTAAAGAAAGCTTCTCGAAGTTGGAATATTTGGTTTAACAACAATTGAAAAGTTCAATTTTGTTAGATGCGAAGAAGAACCATGTGTGTACAAAAAGGTTAGTGGGAGCACAATTATATTCTTAGTACTGTATGTTGATGATATATTGCTCATAGCGAATGATATACCGACACTGCAAAGTACTAAGATTTGGTTATCTGAACAGTTCTCCATGAAAGACTTGGGAAAAGCAACTTATATATTGGGAATAAAGATCTATAAAGATAGATCGAGGAAACTGCTTGGACTTTCCCAATATTTGTACATTGATATTGTCACGACTCCAAAACTACCCGGCCGTGATGGCGTCTATCGCAATACTAGGCCAGCCAATATTAATACTTAAAACATAAAATAATCTTTAGTTCGAATCATCACTAATACAATATCTCATTAACAAGTCGTCTAAGTATTAAAAAAAACCAAAGATGATAAGCCAAATGTTTAAACACCGCCCAAAATCCCGGAGTCAGTGGGTCACGAGAATCCAAAGAAAATACATAAGTCTAAGACAATATCTCTAATACAAAATAAGTCTAGGGAGTTGCGACTACTACAGAAATAAGAAGGACAAAAGCAAAGATGCGGACGCGTGCAACAACTGTTAAATTCCTGTTTTAACATTTTTTAAATCATTACCTTTAACTTATTACGTAATAACTAAACAAAAATCCGTTAAGTAAATACGACAGTTTAATATTCCATTTTGATAAAATACATCCCATAAACATCCCAGAACCCGGTGTCACAAGTGCATGAGCAAATTCTAAGAATTTCACAAATACTACAAAGTTTGTCCGATATACAAATTGGACAAGGAATTTAAAATGAAAATAAATACTATATGAGGGAGACTCTGTCAGCTGCGGATCACCTCCGGATGATGCAGCTCGCCTAAGTCTCCAAACCAGTCACATCGCTATGAAAGTACTTGTGCAATAAAAATGCACATCAAGTGTAGCATGAGTACGAAAATAATGTGTACATAGTAAGTATCCTGCGTAACCTCAGAGAGGTAGTGAAAAGAGGCCGATTTGACACTTGCTAGAGGTCAATTTAGTATAATCAAGTGAGACACTAAGCATGAATGTCATATGCAATTTATTAAAATCAGGAATAAAGAATTTATACCCTTCCACATTTAACACTTTAAATATTCGTCATTTCAATAATAAATAATCAAACATGGATGATTTAATCAAATAACAAATAATCAACGGGAAAGAGAAACTTCTTCCAAAATTTTAATAACTTTAAATCTCTGTCACTTCAGTCGACAACTTAAAATTTCCAGGCCAGTAATCAAGTAAAATCACAGCAAATACGCAGTAAATATCAGCGCAAGCAAATGCCGAAGGTCGAACGGCGCGGACCAAAAGTAATAAATTGTGCACTGGCGAGGGTCGAAAGGCTCGAACCATAAATGCATCTATCTGCCCCGCTCGTGAATCGATCATGCGACACGGTTATACATAAATACAGGGTTATCCTACTCGCGAATCATACATGCGACTCAGGCACCCATAGATACACATATTCACACAATAAGTCCACATTTTTATCAAGGAATCAGTTACTGGGGAAAATGGTAAAATTCTTCTTAAAGGAACACAAATATAGCATTTAAATCTTTATTTTGAAACTCATTTGCCAAGTTTAATAATATTCAATAATATAACCTTATCAGGAACACAATTATCCATGGAGGAATCAATTCTCTTTATAAATGATTAAGAAAGGTACATTCTAGTCATCTTAGGAAATAAATTACCGATTCAATAGCATTAACAGTCTAATATTATTGGCAGGATCACATGTACAACACATAAAGCATGCTAGTGGGTTCTAGACTACCCGGATATGGCTTAATAGTAGCTATGGACGGACTCCTGTCACCTCGTGCGTACGTAGCCCCCGCAGATAGTAGCATATATTTAATTAGTTCACCTAGGGGGACAATTCCCCCTCACAAAGTTAGAAAGGAGACTTACCTCGCTCTGAAATCCCATAACCGGCTTCCAAGCCCTTCCGGCGACTCCAATGGATGCACAACGCCCCAAAACTATCAAATAACGGGAAAAGCAATGAAAATTCACTCTAATACTCATAACAAATTTAAATTATATAATTTCCCAACTCCGCTCAGTGAATTGACCAAAATGCCCTCGGGCCCACATGCCTGAAATCCGAAATTTCTCGAAGATAAATTCTTCCCATACCTTTACTAGTTCAAATATACAATTTACTCAAACATTCATGCTCAATTCGTGGTAGAAATCCAAATTACAAATTTTTAGGTCTTCCCTCCAATATCCCAATTTTCCAAAAAAAAATTCATGTTTTAAATCATGCATATACCTTGTATTTAACTTGAGATGAGTGGGAATAACTTACCTTGTGATCCTTGACGAAAACCGCTCCTTGAAGCTCCCCACCATCGCCCATGCCAAGTGAAATAATTAATAAATGGCCAAGAAATCCCGTTTTAAAAACAATATGCCCAGCCTCATTTCCGCACCTGCGATCCTCATCTCGCACCTGCGGCTCCCTCAGCTCCAGCCAAAACTCGCACATGTGACCCATTGTCCGCATCTGCACCTTCGCAGGTGCGGAAAATACATCGCACCTGCGCTCCTAGCCAAGCCAGCAAAACCTTGCACCTGCGGTGCCAAAGCCGCAACTGCGGCCAAATCCTCGCTGGTGCGGTCACACCAGATGACAGCAATCTCAGCACTTCTTCAAACTCCAAACTTGATCCGTTAACAACCCGGAATCCACTCGAGGCCCCCTTGACCCGTCCAATTACATCAACCTGTTCCAAAACATAATGCGGACTTTCTCGAGGCCTTAATTAACATCAAACAACATTGAAGGCATGGATCGCACTAAAATTCAAACTTTAAGAACTCTAAATTTCAAACTTCCACATCTGATGCCGAAACCTATCAGATCACGTCCGATTGACTCCAAATTTTGCACACAAGTGATAATCGACATCATGGACCTGCTCCAGCTTCCGGAATCACATTCCGACCCCGGTATCAAAATTTCCACTTCCGGTCGGATTTCTCAAAAACCTTCAAATTTCTATCTTTAACCAAATGATTTCAAAATGACCTACGGACATCCGAATTCACTTTAGATCGTGCTCCTAACTCCAGAATCACCATACGGAGGTATTCCCAGGTTCGGAATCCCAAACAACATCAATATCAGTGAAATGCGCTTCAAGCCAAACTTAGGAAATTTCTTCAAAAATGCCGACTTCCACAATACACACCGAAACTCTCTCGGGTTATCCAAAACCTAATCCGGACATATGCCCAAGTCCGAAATCATCGTACAAACGTGCAGGAACCCTCAAATCCCGATTTGGAGGCCGTTTAATCAAAATTCCAATCTTAGTCAATTCCTCCAACTTAAGGCTTCTAAATTAAGAATTTTCTTTCCAATTTGACTCTGAACTTCCCGAAATTCAACTCCGACCATGCCTACGAGTTATAATACCTGAAATGGAGCTGCTCAAAACTTCAAACCGTTGAACGATGCGCTAGAGCGCAAAACGACCGGTCGGGTCGTTACATTCTCCCCCACTTAAACAGAAGTTCGTCCTCGAACGTGCTAAGAACTGCTCTGGAGTTATCTGAATTCACTATTTAACACCTCGTGCACCTGCCCGTGCTACCACAACCCAGTTGAGTACATTAGCTTGATCAAATCTAAAGATTTATTCTTTTATCCATATTATAGACTCAAAATCTAGTTCCAACTCCTGAAATTTCTCTGTCAGGCTTAGTTCCAATATGTAAACACTGTATCAACTACCACACGATATACCAGAACATGACTGCATACCCTTGCTGAATTAGCACCATGC
>ML321651.1:0-23558 GCA_005239505.1 Nicotiana paniculata | reverse complement strand
TTTTTGGGTCTATTTATATGTTTAGGACAAACCCTAAACGTGTAGGAGACTTCTATTCAAACTAGGGAACACTAAAAATCTCCAAAACTCGGATTGGACCAGACCAGGGACCTGGCTTTATGGCCCTAACGCCTGGATAAAGCCAGGTCAGGCCTGGCGTTATGGCTCTAAGGCCTGGATAACGCATGGCCTCACCAGCCTTTATAGCCCAAACGCCCGGCTAAAGTCTGGTGTGGCCAGGCTTTATAACCCAAACGCCCGGCTATAGCCCGGTGCACTCCTCTTCGCCTCTTGAGCGTATTTTCGATGTTTATGCATCCATTTAGCTCGGCTTCCATCTCCAATTCACCTACACATGAAATAGACTCCATTATGCACATACAAAATGTATTTTTATCATTAACGCACATCAAATGCAAGGCATATAATGTGTTAAACCATGAATTCTAGCCACACATCATCATCTTACAAATTACTTGTATTTAAATGAATATCTCTATATACGAGTAAAATCGAGGATAAAGTTACTCTCGATTTTCCAATGAAGAAACGAGAGGCAACGTGGTTCGATGCTCGCTCGGGTAAAGCCGAGGGCGCCCACAGATCAGAGCCCAGGGGGATGAATGACACGCCAAGAATTTGGCATGGCCAAACAAGGGTAGAATCGAGCTCTAGCAAAACGAAAGAATCGAGGTTAAAGGGAAGACGATTGGAGAGGACGAACGAGGAGCCGAAATATCGTCCATCAACTGGATATTACGGCGCAGATCATGCCCGATATCAACTGCAAATCATGTTTAACTAGAAAAAAGGGATTTTTACCTTATTTAGACTTGTACTAGGATTGAAACTCCCCTACTATACAAAGGGGAGAACCATTTCAAATTTTTACCGTTATTGGCACGCATATCAAAGCAAAAAAGTTTATTTTTGTCTTCTAGCTATTGTTCAAAGTGTTCTTCATATGTTCATTTTTTTAATTGCAACCGAGCTCATCTAGAGAGCTCAATCGGTACCAGTTTTCAGCATTCAAACCTAACGCCAGGCTTAATTATTTCATCACATTTCGTTTGATCTTCTTGTTTTCCTTTAATTCAATTATTTGTTGTTATTAGATCATTCATGTTAAATTAAATCACGTATCCTTTAAACCTCGTACAAATTTAATTGTTACTCATTTTAAGGGTAAACAGTTTGGCGTCCGCCATGGGGCTAAGGATAACAGTGGTGATTCAATAAGTATCTCTACAACACACTATATTCACACTTGCTCTTTGAAGGTTGGTTTCAGGATTCTTGAAAATGTCAAATTCTCAGTCTGTTCACTTGAATGTTGACGCCGAGTCAGGCCACCATGGTGAAAAAATTAATGTAGTACCAAGCAACAGCATGCCCCCTGTTGGCCCTAATGACGTTCCAATAGATGACCTAGTCGACGCCAATTCACAAGTTGCTATCAGTATCAACCTAACGATTAATCTAGATAACAGCATTCACAGGGCACCCCGGTCATCAGCTCGAGAAGCGCCCAAAGGGGGAGGTGATTCAGTTAGCTTACGTTAGATTTTGAGATGATGCAAGCTTAGCAAGTGGCTATAGCACAACTGCAAAGTCAAAATCACGCACATAACGCGGCAGAACACAAGCAGGTTGGGGAAGATACCCGGAGAGAAGAACGGATTGTCACAGAACCAGACGGGTCAGAACCGGGGAATTTCTGAGGTGATGAAAATGTTGGAATCACTGACAAAACGGGTGGATTTCGACAAAAAGAAGATAGAGGTAAATGATCAGAAGGTGGAGACTTACATTTCGAGGGTTGATCAGACCCCGAGACGGACCAGATTCCTAAAAGTTTATTTAGACACCTTTTCCCTCTAAGTGCGGCACCAAAGCCAACTCCGAAAGGATTCTGAATTCCCGATATTTCTAAATATAATGGAACCACACATCCAAACGAGCATGTGAGCTCCTACACATGTGCAATAAAAGGCAATGACCTCGAGGATGGCTATATAAAAGTTCTGGCTCCGCCATTGCATATGATATAGGATTGATATGCTTCGATAGGCGGGCACGTAGTACAGCGAGAGCATACTATTCATATAAAAAATCTGGTCAATTAGAAATCATAGCTAATTCGAATTAACAGGTTAATTACCGACTCAATATGATTGGTAAATCGATCACAATTATGGAATCTTCATCTCAATTGGTCAAACCATAATCATAAATAATTACCTGACGAAATGAACAGATAAAAGATCGGGATAGCCAGGATGACCTATTTCAAGATCAGATGATCCACCTCTTTGTCCGGCCTATCCGCTTCCAGAGCTTATTCTTTATCAACTAAAAATAATAAAAAGGAAAAGACAAGACTGCTCCCAGATCGACAGGGGGAGAAGAAGAAAGTCTCTTCCCAGCTAAGTGCGTTCTTGTTAGTTTATATTAGTTACTTGTTTAAGTTTTACAATAGCAGTTTAGTAACAACCATCACTCTTTAGTAACCTTGAACAGATAATGCAATTTAGTTTTCTTAGGTAACGATTAACTCTAAATTTCAGCGGGTTCAATATTCAAGTTTTAGTCACTTTACTACTTGTGGATCATGTATATTTGTGTGTGTTTTAGGAACCAACAATTCTATTATATATATATATATATATAGGCTCGGCCATACTAACCTCTGTATCTCGGCAATTTTGGGTTCGTTCATAGGCGCTCGGCTACAATAGACTCGGTACATAACTTACCATATGATTAGAAGTTTCTCAATAGAGGTCTGCTCACCGATTATAGCTCGATAGTGGTGAAAATATTATAATACTCTATATCTATATATATATATATATATATATATATATATATATATATATATATATATATATATATATATATATATATATATATATATATATATATATATATATATATATGTATTATTGGAAGAAGAATGTAAGGAGGAGAAGGGGAATGAGGAAGAGGAAAAAAAAGAAGAAGAAGTTGGAGAGATAGGATGAGAAGAAGAAAGGATTAGAGAAGAGAAAAAAAGAGGAAAAATTCGGACGGAGGTATATTCTTGCATAATTTTTCTTACTAAGTTGAAAATTGAAAATCGGGACTTAAAGGAGGCTCTCCCGTGAAAATTTTTGCTCTTAATTGGAGATTATATGTTTTTTGAAAATGTTTACCCTCCTTATTGACTCTATCTCATGTATTGATTGACCGGTATCTAAACTAAAGAAAAAGGAACATGGACGACCCTATAACCATATATCCTCCTTGGTATTGCAGTTATATCCTTATCGCCGAACTCTGAAATATGTTACATGGATTTAACGCAACATAGATTTAACGCAACTTGACACGGTACTTTTCTACTTTTTCCGGTCTACTAATTTAATTTTTTTGTGGTTTACAATATTTCACTTTATTAAATATCAAGAAGGAATTAATTTTTTTTATCCAAAGTTGTCCTTAAAGTAAAATAGGAGTATTGTTAATAATGCTTAAATATGAATTTTTTAATATGTGTAAAACAACATAAAAATTAATTAAAATAAATAGGAAGAAGTAACATTTAAGTGCAGTTAACATCATAAATTCAATGCTGAAAGAAAAACATCATAGAGCCAATAAATTTCTAAATTGGAAACCTACGTTGACTTCAATCGACAAATATAATAGTTAGACTTCAATAAATAAAATAAGATTTGAAAGCATTATTCAGATCATGCATCAGGTGTGCCTTTATAAATTATAAATTAGCTAGCGTTCAACAAGTCATAAATGCTACGGCATTATTTACAAAGAAAACTATAACATGTTCAATTTTAAACATGTAATTCAAAGTTCTCCATTCTAACAATAAATGGCATTCAAATTGGCTCAACTTCCCTTAGGACTACGCATTTTATTTCTAAGAAATTCGACATACGTATCATTACTTTTCTTCTCGAAATTTCAAATTTTCTTTTAATAAAAAAATTGATATTGATCCACTGGTTCGGCTAATTAATCAGACTTCGCTATGCATAGGCAAGTGCATATAACTTAAATTCCTTAAACAATATAACAGGTCTGACTTGGTTTTCATATCTCCATTATCATTGTTTACCGCATTTTGTTTTAGAATTTTTGTTCTCGGGCTTACGTGGCAGTCATTGTTGTCGTATCCTTATATTATTTCTAGCCCTCCCCCCACCCCTCCCACACTGGTGTTCGAATGCGAAGAGTGCAAATAATCGGATAAAAATAAAATTTATACGCGATTTTAAGGATATACGCTATAACTTGATACAAATTGGGAAGACAGATTAATATAGAAATTAATGATAAGAAAATAAATACAAACCACACAAATTGAACAGTCCTAGCCTTGAAGGTTGATCACCCTCAAATCAAAAAGTGTCTCAATCGATGTCGGAATAGAATGGCAAGATAATAAACACTAGAAATACCAATGTATTGCTTTGTGATGTGTTTTTCAATGTGTGTTACAAATGATCGGACCCCCTTTATATAGTAGGGGAATCCTACTCTGGATACAATTCTATAAAAGGTAAAGAATCTCATAATTTGCTAACTAATCGGCCTCTCCTCGATACGTGCCGAGATTTCCGCCGTGATATCCAACCGATTGCAGATATTTTGGCATTCCATTATTTAGCCCGATAAAGTTTCCTCGATCTTGTTCGGTCCCGGAGTCACGAGCTCGATGATTTAATTTTGTGCCTTGGTTCGGCATAATACGGGGCCGAGCCTCAACCTGTTACGTTTCAGTCTCGACTTATCATGCAATAGACGAGATCGATTTCCACTGTATACAGATAGTCCCCTCGTTTTTCGGAGAGAAGACGACGAGAAACAACATGAACGTTTGAACCTTGCTTTGATAAATTATGACGTAAGCGACAAAAGGTAACTGAAACATCTCGTCATTCCATTCTCCAAGGCATTAAATGTGTGTCAGTTGTTAGTCGGCCATTACAGGTTTTGAACCGTCATTTGAAAATTATAAATACTTCATCCTTTCATCCATTAGAACTTTTACATTCAAACTTTTTCTCTTGTGCTTTTAAGAAAATTTCATCACCTTTATCCTCTGGTTTTCTCACTTAAGTTTAAAACTTCTTCCCCGAAAACTTTCATAAGCTACCCGCCAATTACGCCATCTCTTTCATCGGTACCATCTCTTAACCCTTATTCAGAAGCAATGGCTATGACTTCAAAATCGGTTACTCAAAAGGAAACCCCCTCTTCCTCGAGATCGGCTGAAGAAGAAAATGTTCTGTCTACTATTGTCGAGGAAAAGACATAGGAGCCCTCCTTAACTATGTTTGTTCCTGCGGGGGGCCCAACTGGTGCTAACTTCAAAGTTGAAAAACCTTTTCCGTATCGGGTCGATGCGAGCCAGTCTCGAGATATTTATGCTCCATCATTGACATTCTCCTCTCTAAAGTCAAGGAAGATTGTAATTGGGATCGTAAGAACATGGTGTTGCGTACGCCTGAGGAGTCAATCACTACCCACGTGGACGGTTTCCTAAGTGTTTTCACTTATCCCTTCACATTAGGACCTCTAGACCCGTTCATCATCGCCTTCTCTAAGAGGTACGATGTCACCCTAGGTCAAATCCACCCCTCCTTCTGGAGGATAATAATTCTCCCCCGCTTTTTTGTAAGAAAAATCGACAAGTGCCCCTTCACCATCGACCATATCATGTGTCTAATACAGTCCCCGACTCTACTGAGGGGGATTGATAAAACTTGCTCGTCGGTACACTAAGGCCCCATTCTCGAGCATAGACGAAGATCGAGACTGAGTTTGGTTGGGCTGGTTCGTTCGAGTGAAGACCTCGGATCTAATCCTAGCCGAGGAAATGCCAATGGAACATGAAACGTAAGTATGACTTTACCTTTAGGATTTTGTTTATTGCTTTTCCCTTTCCTCTCATCTAATCGATGTTTCGTAGTGCAGTTGTTGCTCGAATGTCGGATGAAGTTCCTCGACTCAATGAGTTGGTCTAGGGAATTGTATCACATATGACTTATTCTGAGCGTGCGTGGCCCGAATTTTCAAAGGGCCAGTAGGAGGCCCGTTCTCATGGTAAGATTTCTTCCTAGAACTGACATCACTTGGGTTTCTTTCCGAGCTTACTCATCCTTTTTCTTTGTTGGCCTTAGGAAGGATGTTGTAATGACGCCCCCATCCGGAGATGATTGTCCTCCCCCAATCACCTACTCCAAAGCAGGATAAAGAGAAGAAAATAAAAGGGGCTCCGAGTTCCCCGAACTCAGAGAAGTGAAAACCAAAAAGGAGGCAGGTGCACAAACCTAAAGAAAGCACCGGCGCCCTCACATCAAACTTAGTCCACCGACTGAGGGACGAGTCTGAAGAATAATAAGAAAATTCTGGACTGGTGGGTCGGGTGCGAGTCCACACCGCATTGCCTCAAGCTAGGGAGGCTATTGAGAAGGGAGTGACCGGGGTCTCTTAATCGAAGAAGGGTGAGGCTTCTTTGCCCCAAGCTAGGGAGGTCAAGGAGGAAATCGGGGCAGATATTCCTCGAGCACAAGAGAGTTCCCCAAAAGATGCTCTTGGGGCGATTGATCTCATCGTGTCTCATTTATTCTCCGATTCCATGATAACGGGGACAGTATGCTAAAGGATCATTTACACGAGGGGCCTCAGGGGGCGGCAAATCTTAATAACTTCTTTGATGGCTTAGATTCTACCGCCTCAGAGGACGTTACCTATTTTGGTGACTTACCGGTGCCAAAGAAGGAACCTTCTTCAGAAGACAACAGGTCTTCTTAGAGCCCGAGGTCAGTGGATCAGTTCCCAGCTCCGAGTGTTAATCCTGACTGAAATCGGTCAATAGTTATCTCTATCCCGGAGGATGACCGGGTTCTCTCCGCCCCCATGGGGGTTGTTAGCTATCTTCGGTGTTGAGTGGCTGAAGAGGACCAGGACAATATGGACAAAGTGGAAGCATCCTGCCTGTTCAATGAAGCTCAAAAGACGTTGAATCGAGTAACTTCAAGTGCCTCTTTATTATGTACTTTAGATTTTAAGTTGAAAATAATCATAACACTTTTCTTTATGCTCGCAGGCCTTGGTAATTCACCATGAAACTTTCCTCCGATGTCGGGAGGATTTAACCCAACACGAGGTCGGGGTTTGGGAGCTTACTGAGAAGAGGGAAACCTACAAGCTTCTAAGTGACAAACTCCAGGCCGAGCTAGAAGCGGCTCAGAAGGAGCATTCCGAATAGGTTGAGCAGGTAAATCAAGTACTTGAAGATAATGATGACGATTTAGACACAGCATCTAACAATCCGAACCTGCAGGTCCAAAAGAGACTAGTACAGATCGGGCAACTCCAGACGGAGGTGGACATGATAAAGCTGAGGCCGAAGAATGGAAGAAAAACATTGACCTCCTATCCTCGGAAAAGGAGCTTGTCCAGGAACAAATAGTGTCGTTTGAGGACCAGCTCTGTGATGCAAAGGAAAAGGCCTCGAACCAGGCCAAAACAATCGAGGAAATACGGTCTCAGCCGGGCTCAGCAATTTTCAACCAAGAAAATCTGGCCAAGGAACTTGAGGCGGCCAGATTAGAGTTTGCTGAGGTCAAGGCCGAAACTGATGAGAAGGTGGCTCAGCATAAGGACGATGCCGAGGCAACTCAAGATCAAGTAAAGCATTTGGTGGAGCACATGAGGTTGCAATCCCGAAGGCTTCGACCTGCTAGCTAAGATCGAGAATGCCAAGATATCTGAGGCCAAGGCCAGGAAGCTGGCTTATCTCGAGGAGGAGGATTCTGAGGGGTCTGAAGACTTGGATGATCCCGAAGTCGGTGAAGGCCCCGAAGGCAACGATGCGGCTCCTGGTGAAGATTAGGTCACTTAGGATCTTTTTAGACGTTTTGTCTTTACCGTTTTGGCCATTGTAGATTTCTGTATCGGGGCCATCTGACTTCGACCAGTATCAGAGCTTCGGCGCAGTAAACCAATGAGAACAGAGTTTCCCCAACACTGGACTTTGAGGTCGTACGATATGCCCAAAGAACTTCAGACAGGAGTTCCTTCCATTTTCCTTTGGTGTCAGTCAACCTCTTTTTAAGGTTCTGGAGTATGGTTTTGTTGGTTGATTAGGCTTGTCCATTCCCACTATGTTGTACGACATTGATAGGATCCTTTTGATCTTGTGGTCTTCGAGATATTTGTTCACCTTGCTACCGATGAATTGTTTACCGTTATCGCACACGATCTCGACCGGCATTCCGAATCGACATATGATATGGTCCCAAATGAAATTGATGACCTCCTTCTCCCTGACCTTCTCGTATGTGGGCTTCAAACCACTTACAAAAATAGTCAGTCATAAATAAATAAATTGGGCCTTACCAGGTGTCCACGGAAGGGGGCCGACGATGTCCATTCCCCATTTCATGAACGGCCATGGCGATAAAACCAAATGTAGCAGCTCTCCGGGTTGGTGTATCACCGGAGCATTTCGTTGGCACCCATCACATTTTCATACGAACTCCTTCGCATCCTTTTCCATGTCGATCCAGTAGTAACCTGCTTTGATCACCTTTTCGGACCAATGATTCAGCGCCCGAATGATTTCCACAGGTGCCCTCGTGAGTTTCCCTCAGAACGTAATTGGTATCTCATGATCCTATACATATTTCCAGCGGGCCATCAAATATTTTTCTGAATAAGGTTCCATCCTCAGACAAACAAAATCGGGCTTCCTTCATACGGAGGGCCCTAGATTCTCTTAAATCTGAGGGCAATTTGTTGGTCTTCAGATATTTTACGTATTTGTTTCTCCAATACCAAGTCAGGCTTGAAGAGTTTATATCGGCATGGCCTTCTTCTACCACTGATCTCATGAGTTGCACCACTGCTCCTGAATTAAGCTCGTTGTCTTCGACTGATGATCCTAAGTTAGCAAGGGCATCGGCCTCACTGTTTGATCCCGGGGTACGTATTGTAAGGTCCACTCCTTGAACCGATGTAATGCTACCTGTAACTTTTCCAGGTATCTTTGCATTCATTCTTCTCTGACCTCAAATTTTCCATTAACTTGGTTTACCACAAGGAGGGAGTCGCACATAGCCTCGATCACCTCAGCCCCCAAGCTTTTGGCTAGTTCAAGACCTGCAATCATGGCCTCATATCTGGCCTCGTTATTATTCAATTTCACAGTCTTAATAGATTGTCTAACTATGTTTCCTGTTGGTGGATTTCAAATGATGCCGAGTCCAGACACTTTCAGGTTTGAGGAACCGTCCGTAAATAGGGTCCAGATTCTTGAGGACATCCCCGAGTTCACAAAAAACTCTCGTTTGACCCTAGGTATTAGAGCCGTTGTAAAGTCGGACACGAAATCTGCCAACATTTGAGATTTGATGGTTGTTTGGGGTCGATACTCAATATTGTACCCACTGATTTCAACGGCCCAGTTGGCCAATCGTCCCGAGAGCTCGAGTTTGTGCATAATATTTTGCAACGGGTAAGTTGTTACAACACATACGGGGTGACACTAAATATAAGGTTTTAGTTTCCTAGAGGCGCTTAGTAAAGTGGGCGCTAGTTTTTCTAGGTGAGGGCACCTAGTCTCGGCCTCTCCTATGGTCCTGCTAACATAATAAAGTAGAAATTGGGTACCTTTCTCTTCTCGAACCAGAACTCCACTTAGTGCTATTTCCAATACTACCAAGTACAAGCACAGTTATTCATCTATTTTTGGTGTATGAAGCGATGGTGGTATCGATAAATATCGTTTGAGCTTCTCCAAGGCTCTTTGACATTATGGGGTCGACGAAAAGCTATTTTTCTTTTTGAGCAGTGAAAAGAATCGGTGACTCTTATCTGATGACCTCGAGATGAATTGCCCTACGGCAACTATATATCCGGTTAATTTTGCACGGCCTTCACATTGTCCACGACCGTGACATCTTCAATGGATTTGATTTTTTCGGGGTTGATCTCAATTTCTTGCTTGTATACCATGAACCCAAGGAACTTACCTGATTCGACTCCGAACGTACACTTCTCCGGGTTCAACTTCATATTGTACTTCTTCAAAAGGCTGAAAGTTTCCTCCAAATGTTTTAAATGGTCCTCTACTCGCAGGGACTTAACCAAAATGTCGTCAATATAAACCTCCATCAATTTTCCTATTTGTTCCTCAAACGTCCGGTTTACCAAGAATTGATAAGTGGAAACGGCGTTTGTTAGTCCGAATGGCATCACGTTATAATAGTACGTGTTGTACTTGGTAATGAAGGAGATTTTCTCCTGGTCATCCGGGTCCATCTGTATTTTGTTGTACCCCAGTAAGGCATCGAGAAAGCTAAGGATCTCGTGGCCAGCCGTGGAATTGATCATGCAATCGATGTTGGGTAGATGGAAGGAGTCCCTCGGGCATTCTTTGTTCAAATCTTTATAGTCTACACACGTTCTTTGCTTATTCCCTTTTTTAGGGACTACCACTACATTTGCTAACCAATCCAGGTATTTAACCTCCCGAACGAACCCTATTTTAAGGAGTTTAGATACCTCGTCCTTGATGAAAGTGTGTTTGACCTCGGACTGGGGCCTCTTTTTCTACTTGACCGGATGGAATTTCTGGTCCAAGCTTAGCTTGTGGGTGGTTATCTCTGGGGGGGATCCCTTTTGATCGGTTAGATCTTCGATCAATATGAACTGCTCCAGCTCTTCCATCGTTGATTTGGTAGCGTCAGAATCATCAGGGAATATAAAGGATCGGGAAGCCTCGTAATCATTGTGTTTGTCAGTCCCCTGCTTGTCTGGTTGGGTTGAGGCTGGCATCGGTGATTTCTATTTGGCCTCTTATTTTGTGTCCGACCTTGACTCTTTTGATGTTGCAAGTGTTGATATCGGAATTACTTTATCTACTACAAACATCTTAGTTGTGGCTGGTTGTTCTCCGTAAATCGTCTTAATTCCTCCCGGCGTAAGGAATTTTAACACCTAATGAAGGGTCGAAGTCACTGCCCTCATGTTGTGGATCTATGGCCTCCCGAACAGGGCGTTGTATCTCATGCCACCTTTGATCACATAAAACTTGGCTTCATGGATAGTCCCGGTTGCATTGACTGGTAATATTATTTCCTTTTTAGTTGTTTCACATGCCATGTTGAATCCATTCAGGACTCGGACTGCGGGTACGATTTGGTCTTGTAGACCGAGCTGCTCCACAACCCTTGATCGAATGATGATGGATGAGATACCTAGATCAATTAACACACGTTTAACCCAAATTTTATTCACAAGTATGGATATTACTAGTGCATCATTGTGTGGTTGTAGATCCCTTCTGTGTCCTTGTTGTTGAAAGATAAAGTTCCTTCTGGTACATAGTCTTGAGTTTGTTTTTTGCTAGTGATGGATATTTTGTTGCATTTCAACATCGGCCCCTGTGGGATATCAACTCTGCCGATGATCATGTTGATAACGTGTTGAGGTTCTTCTTGTTCTGAACGTATGCTAGAATCCCTATTCCTGAAGTGATTCTTGGCTCTCAAGAATTCTCGAAGGTTCCCATTGTTGAATAGACGATCTACTTCCTCCCTCGGTTGTCGACAATATTCAGTTCTGTGACCGTGAGTGTCGTGATATTTTCATATCTGGTTAGGATCCTTTTGGGTTGGATCGGTCTGTAGAGCTCGAGGTCATTTGGTATCTTTGATGTGCCTGATAGTTGATACAATGGAGGCAACATCGACATTTGGTATCTTTGATATGCTTTGGTGCATCTTTGGATCCAATGGACCTGCCGAAACCACTTTTGGTCATAAGTCCCCTGCTGCTCTGCCTCGGTCATTCCTCCTTTCATTTCTCATGGAGTTTCACCTGGACCCATTGCCTCTCTGATCCTCGTTATATGGCTGGTACATATCTATATTTGGCCTAGGTTCACGATCGATCTCTCTCTTGACTCTGTCAAAAGTTCTGACTGGAAAGACAGACCCCGAAGGAGACCCGAGTTAATCATCTTCGAATCTGATTTTTGATTGATACTGGTTATGTACATCGTCCCATTTAACAATCGGATATTCTATCAAGTTCTTCTTCAACTACTGTGAAGCCGCCGAGCTTCGAATATTAAGTCCCTGGGTAAAAGCTTGAACGGCCCAATCATCAGCGACCGGTGGCATATCCATTCGTTCCCTTTGAAACCGTGACACGAACTCCCTGAGCATCTCGTTATCCTTCTGTTTAGCTTTGAAAAGGTCTCATTTCTTATTTTTGAGCTTGGTGGTCCCTGCGCGTGCTTTCACGAAAGAATCTGCAAGCATAGAAAATGAGTCAATAGAATTAGGAGGTAAATTGTGATACCATATCATGTCTCCCTTTGACAGGGTTTCCCCAAACTTTTTTAACAAAATGGACTCGATCTCATCGTTCACTAGATCCTTCCTTTTGATAGAACATGTATAAGAGGTTACATGCTCTTTAGGGTCGGCCGTCCCATTGTACTTGGGTATTTCTGGCATACGGAACTTCTTGGGGATTGGCTTCCGAGTCGCGCTCGGAGGAAAATGTTTTTGCATGAACTTCTTGGAATCCAGGTCTTTCAATATTGGAGATGCTCCTGGTATTTGGTCTACCCTGGAATTGTAGGTTTCCATCTTTTTGTTGTTGGCCATCGATCTTTTTCTCCTTTGATTCTATCTGTTTTATCAATTCCTCGATTTTCTGGGGAGGATCGGGCTCAACCCTGCATGGTGCAAAGTTTTTGTCTTGTAACTGAGTTATTGCCGCCTGTTGTGCCTGCAACATTTCAAAGATCACTCGTAAAATGATCCCGTTCCCTTCAACATTTTGTGTGTTTCGAGTTTCCGATCGGGCTCCACCACGAATGCTACTCTCGGGGTCGGTAGGCAAGTTTGCATCGATAGCCACATGTGAATTAGCATCAATCGGATCTGCGATCAGAATTCCAACAGGATCAGCAGGTGGTATCTCGTTACCGAGCACTATGTTGTTATTTTCATCTTGCTGACCGGACTCTTTATCAACGTGCAGAGGTGCTGATTGAGAATTTGACATTTTTTTATTTTAGCCTGGAATCAAAGACACTTCAAAGAGAAAGTTTAAAGCAATGTGTATTATGGAGATTTGTATCAAATAATCACTATCATCCTTAGCCCCATGGTGGGCGCCAAACTGTTTACCCTAAAAATCATATAACAATTGAATTTACGCACGGTTTTAAGAATATGTGATATAACTTGATACAAATTGGGAAAACAGATTAATATGAAATTAATGATAAGAAAATAAATGCAAACCACACAAATTGAGCAGTCTTAGCCTTGAAGGTTGATCACCCTCGAATCAAAAAATGCCTCAATCGATGTCGGAATAGAGTGACAAGATAATAAGAATTATAAATAACAGTGTATTATTTTGGGATGCATTTTTCAATGTGTGTAACAAATGATCAGACCCTCCTTTATATAGTAGAGGAGCCCTACTCTTGATACAATTCTATAAGGTAAAGAGTCTCATAATTTTATAACTAATCGGCATCTCCTTGATATGTGCCGAGATTTTCGGTGTGATATTCAACCGATTACGGATATTTTGTCCTTCCATTATTTGGCCCGATAAAGTTTCCTCGATCTTGTTCAGTCCTGGAGCCTCGAGCTCAATGATTGAACTTTGTGCCTTAGTTCGATATAGTCTGAGGCACGTTTCAGTCCCGACTTGTCATGCAATAGGCGAGCCCGATTTTGACAGTATAAAATCATATTATAGATAATCTGTTTGGATTAGTTCGAAAGGTAAAATAAAGAAAGAAACTCGATTTTCAACTCACAGTAGGAAGATCCCATTACATCATTTGAAAGGATTTACTATAATCATTGACTTTTTTCCAACAAAAATAACTATAGTTCACAGGAATATATAGAACAGAAAAAGAAACAATTGTACCAAGGCTGCATTAGGCAGGACTTTGGAAAGTTTTCATTTTTTAATACCTAGCTTAGTAACTGTGAAAATAATTTTGCGTTTTTTTTCGTGACCAGTTAGTATAAGTTTGACATTATCTTTCTAATTATGTTCACATCCTGGAAAGGTCCAGCTGAGCTTCTAAAAGATGGACCATAAACTGTTTGAACTTTATCGGTTTTAAATTCCAAGATAGTAACATCAAGTATTAATAATTACGTTTCGGACTTAATTTTATATATATTTAGTGAGCTTCTTAATACAAATATAAAGTTTGGACGGAACTAAGTTAGATCAAATTCGTACCCCACTCTATGCATTATATCTTCTTAGGAGCACTCCCTTCCCCAACCACCCCACACCCCAACATGTGGTATTATTTTATGTTTGAAATTGAATTGAGAATGTAGTGCAGATCCGTTTAATGAAATGCATCAATTAAATATCGATCCCAATGATCATTTAATTGTATGGTCAGAATTAGGTACTAGCTAGAGATAAATACTAATTTGGAGATAGAATTTATGTATATCTCAAGTTTGGTCGTAGATATTAATTAATATTGGTATAAATATTATATCAAAATGATGCTTTAACTATCTCATATACAAGGTGAGATTGTTAATCCTGCAAGACTTCAGCCAATGTATCCTTTGAAATGAGGTAAGTAACTTTGGGCTAACAAGGAGGGGTAAATACTCATCAATGCTTAATCAGAAATCTCAAGTTTGAACGTGCAAATAAAATTATTTTGATAGAAAGCGCACTAAAATTCACCATGATAATATATCAAAGCACAATTAATCGGACCGATAAGATACGGATAGTTAAAACAAGAAGAGGTAAATGCTTTGGATGGTCTTCTTAGATCCACAAGAAATGAGAAAAAGAAAAACAACCATACGTTAAATATCTTTCGTTTGTAAATGTTCCCCAAATTTTGCACTGAAATCTGCCAATCAACCTTCTTATTCAAACAAGTACTAGGAAAAGTCAGATTTAAACTCCCTTTGCCCTTTCAAATTCAGTCATCAGCTAAAGTATTTATCTAATCATGAAGATGAAAATTGGAACTCGAATTTAGTCAGCAGACTAAGAATCACACAGCAAATCCTAGAGATAACTTATTCTCTTCTATATTATCAGAGTATAAAAATTAAACTCAACTCATATGTTGCCCTCTCTTATGCAGAAACATAACTGATTGTGTTTACTTGAACTACTGGGGTGTGATAGGATGTATGTGCTCTGTGCAACCTTAATAAGAAACCTCAAGTTCGAGTGTGAGAATGAAAAAAATTGATGGGGAGCATGCACCTTCCCTTTAATGTGCCTTAACACAATGCAAATTTAAATTACTGAGGCCCATAAATTTCGAATACAAATATGTTAGTTTGAGTGCCCGTATGGATTACAAAAGAACTTGGTTATTTACTGTGTTCCTTAAGCGTAAGGAAACAAGCAATAAAATTAACACAACGATTTTTACGTGAAAAATCACCCGGCTCAAAAGGTGCAAAAACCACGACCTACCACGTAGAATTTTCAACTCCAACTCAACTAGAACAATGAGCCAAAATGTATCAATTACAAGATTGTATTTGATTCACAAGTTACTCCAACTTGTAAAGCAAAATACTCACTCCAACTCACTAATTGTATATGACACTTGATTACAACTCAATTTCCTAAAACACATTGACTAGACAGACTCAGGAAGAATACAAGGCAAGTACTCAGCACAAGTAAACGACTTATCACTCTTTAGTTGATGTGTAAAGAATGGTTTAGAAGTTCAAAGTCTGTCCTATTTAAACACGATTTGAGATCTTCTAGGAGTCCTATTCAAAGTCAGCTTCCTCTTTGATAAGACTCCTACTGTTCCAAGGTTCCCACACGCTTTGGGACTTTAGTCTCTGACTAAATTATCCATATATTTTTTAGCAACGACCCTTATCACTTATAGTAGCCCTCGTCCACCAAACTCGAACCTGGGTAAGAGATAAAGTTACTATCTTGTACAGACGTACAAGTATCACTCAGGAGGAGCTGATTCTTTCTCCTGAGGAGCAGGTTCTTCAAAACAGTTAAGCAACTATGTTGAAGACCTGGTTCTTTGAACATATAGGCATACTTTGTTAATCAAAACTTCAATATTCAACAAATTCCCTCTTTTTGGTGATGATAAACTTTGTGAACAGCAGAACCACAGCAAAACCAGATAATCACCTCAAAGAACTAGATAATCACAACAAGCACTATTGACAGACATCTATGTTCACAACAACTTCCAACCTTATCTTCCGCCTTTTGGCCTCATCAAAAAAACACACAAAAAAATGTTAGACACTAAGTATAGATAATGTAAGATTCAAAGCCAAACAGGAGACAACACAAGCATACGAAGGGGCAAATAAACTAGGTTGATGATCCAATAGAGTACAAAGCAGTAAACCATGGCAATAGGAGACATTAAGTAGTTCCAAAAGAATCCCAGGGTGTTGTATTTGTCATTAGAATAAAATAAACCAAACATACTACAAACTACTTAGATTAAGACAAAAGGAATAAAAGATAAGGAATCACTAGAATAGCAAAATAACTTCGGACACTGGGAAGGAACATGTTCAAGGGTGAGAAGCAGAGGGGGTCAAAGCTTTCACAAGGGTGACAATCTCTTGAGCTTGGGCCTCCCTGTATCTTCCAAGCTCTTTCGTGAGTTGCTTTGTTTCCTTTCTCAGCTCATTATTGTCTTCACGAAGCTTGGCATTCTCTTCAACGGCCAACTTCAACCTCTTGCTGAGTTCTGCAACCCTACTGCTCCCAGGAAGAATGGCAGATCTTGTGGGTCCTCTAACCTTGATCTCCTCATAGCCACACTGCTTGAGGGTAAAAACATCCAAAATATCATTGTGGTTTTCAAACATAAGCTCAAGTAAGGCAATGTTGAGCTTGTGAAATAGCTCAGTCAATATGAGACCATATGGCATAACATGATTTGGTTTGGAAGTATTTGCAGCTCTTGCCATGTGCTGAATCATTAGGCTAGGAAGATTGATAGGGCGACCAATGTCAAGCAGTTTCATCACAGCCATGTTTAACAGAGTAGCTTCATGCCTTCTTGCAAACCTCTGAATAATGCAGGAGTTGATAGCTTGTGAAAGGGAGTCATATCAGTCTTGTACACTTTCCGGGGAGCATCTAGTTCAAACTTTTGGGAGAACTTCCTAGTGACCGCAATGCCAGTGTCAACATCATTGTCTATGGCTGGTCATTTCTTCTTCAAATAATTGCCAAATTGCAAAAAAGGGACATAAGCAACCCTAGCTCCTCAGCATCAAACTCGATGTCAAAGTCCCCTACCTTAGTCTTGACTACCTTCCATCAAATGTGAAATTTGTATTATAGAACTCCACCACAGCAGGAACACATATTGGGGGAAAGCTTTGACAAACATGTGCTTTCACCCCTGTAGCTCAAGTTTCTCAACCAGCTGAGTCATCCCCTTCTCATCAGTGTTCGCAAGAATCTTACCATTTAGCACTTTTATGTTCCTGAACTCTTTGAGTCGATCAACTCCAGCTGGCACATTCTTTCTTATCTTACACCAAGTGGCCCTTGCAGAAGAGGTAGCAGGTTTGGTGACGTTTGCTCCCTTTTTCTTTGGTGTAGCAGACTTTGTTGGCAAGGAAGAGTCAAATTCATCTTCTCCATCCATCTCAAAAACAGGTTCCACAATTGAAACCTTCTTCTGTGGCTTCTTTTCACTTCTGGATTCCTTCATGATTTGTGCCTCAACAGCCTTTCTTTTACTCCTTCTGAGAGAATTTATAGCATGAGGAACCACTCCTTTCCTGTTGAGACTGCTGAATTTGTAGCTTTCACAGTGGTCTTCCTGGACTTCTTCCCTACCTCAGATAGTGGCATATAATCTTCATCACAGCTAACTTCTTCATCTCCAGTAAAAGGAGTTAACAGAGACCAAGTTTTTTGAGCCCTTGTCTTTCACTAATTTCTGCTGAAGGGGCTATGACAATGTTTCCAATTGGCATGGAACCTTCAGATTCCTCACTCACATTCCCCTCTTATTCGTCACTCTCGTCATCACCTCCTTCACTCTCACTTACCTTTTCTTGATTCCCATCCTCACTTTCAGAAACCTCCTCTTCTTCACTTTGATTTTCTTCTTCTGTAGAATCATTAGCCTGTTCACTTGTCTTATCCTCTCTATCACTCTTATTCTCATCTCGAGATACTCCCTTTTTCTCACTCTTTTCTTCTTCATTGGCTATGTTTCGAGCATCATGTTCCTCGTGACTGTTCACAACTTCTTCTTCTTTTTCACCTTCATCATCTTCCTCATCCTCTGTCCAACTAAAATCAAAGCTATCAGAAGCTTCATTTTGCACTGGTTCTTTACGTCCTTCCCCCTCAACCACAGGCTCCATAGCCGTTGGATTTGTCTCATTTCACATATCCCCTGCACCTTTTTCTACAGGGAATTTTTCCACTAATGGCTTCTCACTCGTGGGTGGGAGAGTATCTAGGGGTGCAGAATCTATCGCAGACACCAAAACATCTAACTTGGAAGTAGGATACGGTACCTGATCAATAGTGACTAACACTAATTGCCCCTGAATCACAGATCCCTTAGCTACAGTGTCACCCTTCGTAGCATCTTTAGGCACTTTCTTGACAGATTTTCTTGTAGTTGCTTTGACCTTTGTTTTCTTTGAGGTATTTTTCGAATGAAGCTTGGGTGCATGAGTAGTTATTTTTGAATGAGGGGTTATAGTGGATGGGGGAATGATAAGAACATCATGAACAGTAGGAACAGGGGAAGATGAGGTAGATATAGTGGAGGATATTGAAGGTTAAGGAGCATGTGTGGGTGTGGGTTCTATTGAAAGCATGGCAAATTTTCTTCCACTTAGGCTTCAAAATTTTGGGTTTTTCTTTAGCCTTGGTTGATGATTTAGCTTTAGAGGGTGTTTGACTGGCTTTAGGCATGGTGACCAGATGAGAGACTCGAGCAAAGAAGGAGAGGGTTAGTTCTTGATAATTGCTTTCGGTTCTTGCTTAGGGTTTGAGAGAAACAGTGTTAGAGAAGCTGTATCATAAGAGCCTTTTAAAGGCGTTACTCCTAATTTTACTGGAAGAGAGAAGGTGACCGAATTTGAGTTCTAACGGAACTCTTAGTGGTTATTTTGACTGTAAGGTTTTCAGGAGTAATTGATCTCTAATTGCACAAGGATTGCCCCTTACTCTTTGACTAGAAGACGACTAGAAGTGATGCCAACGGAATTAAAAGTCTGAGTATAGCAGTAATTTTAGAATATAAAGTCCTAGTGACTTAAGACAGTATGGCACATACCTGAGCTAAAGAACCAATTCCTTAGCAGCTCTTTATTCGTTTCTGCAATAAAGCTTCAGAACTTCATATTAGTATCACGCAACACAATTATCTGTCATATTTTCTAAGCAATCATGTGATCTTAATACATGCACAAAGCTGAATCAAACGTATTGTACTTAACTATCTACATCTTATTATGTCGTTTCTAACCAATCAGTGGGAGTCAACTTAGTGGGATGAGTTGATTAGATCTAGTTCTAGTATATTCCTTTCAAAGTGATCCCTATTCAGAGCTTTAGTAAAAATATCAGCAATTTGATCTTCAGTTTTACAAAAATTAATTGAGATATTCCCCTTTTCAACATTGTCTCTGAGAAAGTGATGTCTAGTGTCAATGTGCTTGGTTCTCTGGTGTTGACATGGATTTTTAGTAATGCTTATGGCACTGGTATTATCACAGAAAATCGAAACACAATCTACAAATATACCATAGTCCCTTAGTTGTTGTATTATCCAAAGTAACTAAGCACAGCAGGATGTTGCAACTACATATTCAATCTCAGTTGTAGATAAGGCCACTGAGTTTTGCTTCTTGGTTCCCCAAGACACCAGACAAGAACCTAGAGAATGAGTTGTTCCTGAAGTGATTTTCCTATCAACATGAAATCCTGCATAGCCAGCATCAGCATAACCAACTAGATCAAAGTTGTACCCTCTGGGATACCATAGACAGAGGTCAGGGGTCCCCTTGAGATATCTTAGTATCCTTGACAGCCTTCAGGTGAGATTCCTTGGGATTTGCATGAAATCTTGCACATAATCCCACATTAAACATTATATCGTACCTGCTTGTTGTGAAGTACAATAATGACCCAATCATTTCTCTATATATCTTGTGTTCCACACTTTTCCCTTCTTCATCAAGGTCGAGCTTTATTCAATGGAAATGGGGGTATCGATAGACTTAGAGGAGTCCATGTTGAACTTTTTCAGTAATTCTTTGATATATTTTTGTTTATGTATCATGGTTCCAATAGGTGTTTGCTTTTGCATCCCCAGAAAGAAATTCATTTTACTCATCATGCTCATTTCGATCTCATTTTCCCTCATCTCAACAAATTCCTTGCACATTGCTACTTTGGTGGCTCCAAAGATAATGTCATCCATATTCACTTGCAAAATCAGAATATTCTTCCCTCTGCTCCTTAGAAATAGAGTGTTGTCCACCTTTCCTCTTACAAAGTTGTTGACTAAGAGGAATTTTGAGAGCCTTTCATACCAAGCTCTTGGAGCTTGTTTCAATCCATAAAGATCTTTATCCAGTTTGAACACATAGTCAGGAAATTCTTCACTTTCAAATTCAGAAGGTTGTTTAACAAACACTTCCTCCTTCAGGACCATTCAAAAAGGCACTCTTTACATCTATCTGGCATAAAGTGAACTCCATGTTGTAAACAAAGTCTATCAGCATTCTTATAGCCTCCATTCTAGCTACATGTGCAAATATCTCATCATAGTCAATGCCCTCCTCTTGATTGTATCCCTGAACAACCAGTTTGGCCTTGTTCTTTGTGATATTTCCTTGTTCATCCAACTTATTTTTGAACACACATATAGTACCAATGACAGTTCTGTTCTTGGGTTTCTGTACTAGGTGTCAAACCTTGCTTCTCTCAAGCTGATTTAGCTCCTTTTTCATGGCTATGATCCAGTCTGGATCCTTTAGAGCTTCTTTTAGGTTAAACCTGTGAGAAGATTGCTATGAGTGCACATAGATTTCTTAGAGAAGACCTAGTTTGCACCCCTGTATTTGGATCACAGATGATATTCTCGAGAGGAAGTGATCTTTGGTGCTTCCATGGTCTGATCTATATACCCAGATAAGATTCAACCGAAGAGTGACCCAAAGGAGCATGTTCGATAGGTGTAGATTCATTAGTTTGGTCAGCAGTTAGAGTAGTTCTTTCTTCTTCTTGTTCCTCATGATCACTGTCAGTTTCCATATGGTTTTCAGATCCATCTTCATTAGATTCCATTGTATCTCCATCACTAGTAAATCATATGTCATAATCTTCATCCTACAAACTTTTCTCAACCAAATTGTTAGATTCATAAAAAATAACATGAATATTTTCTTCCACACACTTAGTTCTTTTATTAAAAACCTTATAGGACTTACTATGTGGAGAGTAACCTAAAAAATTCCCTCATCAGTTATGTTATCAAACTTACCTCTGGAGCTTCTTTACCGTTATTATGCACAAAACATTTGCACCCAAAGGCTATCAGGTGACTAATGTTGGGTTTTCTTACTCGAAGTAACTCATAGGGAGTTTTCTCAAGAATGGGTCTGACCATGCATCTATTTAGCAGGTAGCAAGCAGTATTGATTGCCTCAGCCCAGAAATTCTTAGGCAACCCATTAGCAATAAACATGGTCCTCCACATATTTTCTAAGGATCTATTCTTTCTTTCTACAACCCATTTTGTTGTGGAGTTCTAGGAGCAAAGAAATTATGGTCAATGCCATGTGAGCCACAGAACTCAAGGAATTTTGAATTTTCAAATCCAGTTCCATGGTCAGTAATTATACTTAATACCTTACATCTTAGCTTTTGTTGAATCATTCTCACAAATACACAAAAGACATCAAAGGTTTCATCTTTGGATCCCAAAAACAATGTTCAGGTATACCTGAAGAAGTCATCAACAATCACAAATACATACCTCTTACCTCATCTGCTCCTTATTCTCATTGGCCCATATAGGTCCATGTAAAGGAGTTCTAGAGGTTTAGAAATTGTTACAAACTTCTTAAATTTAAAGAGTTACCTAACATGTTTCCCTCTAACACAGGCATCACATATCTTATCAGAGGTGAACTCAACTTTAGGTAGCCCAAGGACCAAGTCATTTGCTGTCAACTTGTTAAGTTGAGAAAGACTAGCATATCCCAATCTTCTATGCCATAGAAGTGGATCATATTCCCACTACACTCAAGCATGTGTTCCTACTCTAGGGAAGTGACATAATCGATATCTTGTAGACATTGTTATGTCAGTTAACCTTTAGCACAATTTGATAAATATCAAGCTTAGTGAAAATGCAAATTTTGGAATTGAATTTACCTCATTTCCTTTATCTCACATTTGAGAGATGCTAAGAAGATTGTGTTTAAGGCCTACCACGTAATACTCATCTTCTATAGCATGAGAGTGGGACTTTAGAAACTTGCCAATACCTATTATCTGGCCCTTTTTCCATTTCCAAATGACACATTCCCTCCTTGGAAGGCTGTCAGTGGGAGGAATTTTTTCTTTTCTCCAGCCATATGTCTTGAGAATCCACTGTCTAGATACCAATCTTGATTGTTTCCTCTCACCTTAGCCTGCACCAAAATTCACAAGTTAGTTTTGGGAGCCCAGACAAACTTGGGTCCCTTTTTGTTGGAAAAAGGATGAATCAGATCCCTTCTTCCCCATAAGGGGAGAGGATTAGAAGTTATTTTCTTGTTAACCTTAATCCACTTAGTATGGACATGAGGATTAACCTTTGGCTCATCTTCCATCTTCACAATTTTAGCAATACTGATGCGCNATGTGTAGGTGAATTGGAGATGGAAACCGAGCTAAATGGATGCAAATACATCGAAAATACGCTCAAGAGGCGAGGAGGAGTGCACCGGGCTATAGCCGGGCACCAGAGCCCAAACGCCTGGCCCTGCCTGGCGTTAGCCAGGCGTTAGAGTCCAAACGCCAGCTTTAGCCTGGCATTATCCAGGCGTTAGAGTCCAAACGCCAGCCTTAGCCTGGCGTTAGCCAGGCGTCAAGGCCCAAACGTCAGGCCCCTGTTCCGGTCAATTCTGAGTTTTGAAGAGTTTAAGTGTTTCCCGGTTGGAATAGAAGTCTCCTACACGTTTAGGGTTTATCCCAAACATATAAATAGACCCCAAAAACACAACTTGAAGGGGATTCGGAGAGAGGAAGCCATTGAAGAGAAGAAAAACATCAATTTGTACAGCTTTTATTCATTACTTTGTAGTTTAATTATGCAAGTTATTTTAGATTTGATTCTTTTGAACATGTTTAGCTAATTTCTTGTGGAACCCGTTGGGGGATAAACTTCTTGTGATATTAATATAATTTTGATTGATTGATTAATCTCTATTTGTTCAACTACGTTCTTGTTGTAGTTAATTGAA
>MDKI01225060.1:0-28961 GCA_005239505.1 Nicotiana paniculata | reverse complement strand
CCTATATTACTTGTCGACCACGTACACTTGCGTGTGCATTGGGAAATCAACCAACAGTGCACGGGTTACACGGGTTGTGGATTTAGATTGTATTGGTGTGGCAAGTCACTAGAGTGGTGGTGTTTGATGAGATGAGGTTATTGGACCTAGAATTGATATTATCGGATTTGATTACGAAAGAATAATATCGTAATTTGCTTAGAAATTGGCTATAGATCTTGTTGAAGGAGGGAGAGCTCCATGACTTGTTGGTCTGATAAGTGGTTACGAGTTTCTGCGTATTTCTTTCATCATCGGTAGTGTACGAAGGTCTTAAAATGAGGTTTTGTTTTATATGAGGTTTATTACTAGTACCGAGTTATTTTAAGCAACTACAATGATTAGAAGTTTTTTCTATAAGTATGTGAGTTATGTGGTATATCATGTGATTATGTCTTCGGTTACTGTGATGGCTTGATATAGCTTTCCCAGACTTAGACAGTGTATAGATGCAAGATTTGGGTCTTATGGGAAATTCCAGATGTTGGAAAATTGGATTCTAAGGTCTGCGGGCTAAGATTGAATTAATGATCTTTGGTATGTTGTGTTGTTAGGCCTATATGGGATAGGGTGACGTGGGATCACCCCCAGGTATGTGCGTGGTAAGGTTACATGGCGGTTTGATGGCTTTGGGAACAACTCTTTACACGTTCGAGGACAAACGTATGTTTAAGTGGTTGAGGATATAACAACCCGAGCAGTCATTTTGAGAATTTGCACTTCGCTTTAAGGTTTTGGAGAGTTCATACGTTTGACTGGAAGTTGACTTTGAAGATATCGAATTCGGATTGTGGATCCGAGAATTGAAATAGCTTCGTTATGTGATTCGGATCTTGTGTACAAAATTTGGGTTAATTCCATGTTAATTTGGCGTGTGTTTTGTAAATTAAAAGTTCAAAGTTCATAGATTTTGATTTGAGGTGCGATTCATCGTTTTGATGTTGTTATGTGTGATTTGAGTCCTAAAGTAGGTTTTTGTTATGTTATGGGACTTGTTGATATATTTGGACGGGGTACCGAGTGGCTCGGATGAGTTACGGGTATGTTTCAGATAATGTTCCTCCATTTTTTGGGCTTGCTTGTGTGTTCTAGTTTCTGGTGCATGGATTGTTCTTCGTGATCGCGGATTAGTAGATGCGATTGCGTAAAAAGAAAATGGATCTAGGTTGTTTCTTATTCGCGATCACAATTGGCCAGACGCGATCGCATAGCTTGGTGTTGAAGACTATATGTGTTCGCATAGAGGATGTCGTGTTCGCGTTGGGTTGAGTTCAGACCAAGAGTTGGACGTTTCTTCAACGCATTCACGATGTTTGGTTGCATGTGTGCTTCGCGTTCGCATGGGTACATTTGCAATCACATAGTGTATTGTTGGGAGGCTTCTAGTTCGTTCTTCGGTTAGCAGAGCCTTGTTCGCGACTGCATAGTGTATTTTGGAGGCAGTGTATTTTTGTTCTTCGCGAACGCGATAGACTTCCCGCGTTTGCGTAAGATAAACGCCTAGGCAGATTATAAAGTACTCTATTTCGGGGGTTTTGGCAATTTTTACATTCTGGGATCTATGGAGCTCGGATTGAGGCGATTCTTGAGGAAATTTTCACCATGTGGACTAGGGTAAGTGATCTCTACTCATTTTTGATTTTTTATCACGAATCTATCTTCATTTTCGGCATTTGATTGAGGATTCCAAAAGAGATATTGGGGGTTTTAGCCTAAAGTTTGATAATGTGATTTTCGAGTTTTGAACATCGATTTGGAGTCGGATTTGAGTGAAACTAGTATGGTTGGACTCATATATTTTGTCGCGTTCCGAGGCGCGGGCCTGGGTAGGAATTTTTGCCGATTTTGGGTTATTATTTAGGATTCGACCATTATCCTTTGGAATTGTTTCCTTGGGCTTTATTTGATGTATTTGAGTTGCTTTTGGCTAGCCTCGAGTCGTTCGGAGGTCTGTGCGCGCCGGATGGCATCTTTGGAGCATCGTTTGGCTTTCTCGTTATTGGATTTCGCTTGTTGGAGGTAAGTAACACTTCTAAGCTTGGTGCTGAGGGTGTTGAGGTGACGCACATGCTAAGTGATAGGCATGTGGGTGTGCACCGTGTAAGTTATGACTCCGTTATTTTCGTGGTACTATATAGTTACCTGATCTTATTTGTAACCATGAAATCTCTACGTACTAAAGTAATTGAGTTGTCAATCATGTTAGAGATCATGTTTAGGCTATATGTTGGTACTGTTGGAACTCATAGTGGTCGTTTCTTCCTGTTGACTTATCGATTTCATTGAAATTTCATACTCAGTCATATTCATTCATTACATATCATATCTCAGTCTCTGTTGTTATTTATTGATATATCGTGTCGTCATTTTCGGGCTAGTTTCATGACATTGTAAGCCCGTGAGAGAGAGAGGTCGGAGAGATTGATGATAGAGTGAGGCCGAGGGCCTAATTATGAGTGACATTTATGGAATCGGGTTGCACGCCGCAGCGGGTTTTAGTGATTTATGATAGCGCTTGGGCTGAAGGAACCCCTCCGGAATCTGCAACTAGCTAGCGCAGTTGATTATATATATGTGGGGGGGGTCTTGTTTCACACTGCAATGAACCTTATGGCTATATATATGTGGATTGCGTTGCATGCTGCAACGAGCCTTATAACTATATATGTGTATATCAGGTTGAATGCCGCAACGAGCCTTATGGTTATATGTGAATCGGACTACACACCGCAACAAATATTGTATAGTGCTGAGTGATTGATTGTGCTGAGTATTGAGCGTGGTGAGAGAGAACACGAGACGGTGATATTGAGTACTCTGAGAGTGTGAGTATATGAGTTCATCACTGAGATGCATTGCATTTGACATGCATACATGAGATACATGCATAGGATGCATTTTCTCTACTACCCAGTTTGGTGACATTTATGATTTTACCTGTATCTTGACATGTAGGCATAGAGATATACTTTTCTTATGTTATCTGAAAATGAAGTCGTACCTGCGTTCCAGTTAGAGCTGCTTCTTTTTCTTGGTAGATTTAGAATTATTAATCTTTTTATGTATTATCCGGACAGATGATGTATTTTTATTTCACACCGGCATTGTAAATTCTAATCTTAGAAGCTCATGATTTTTACTGCGAATACTTGAGAAATTTTTTGTCTTAAACAGTTGTATTATCATTTCTTCTATTAATAAGTCTTATTAAATTGGATAGATGTTAATTTGTTTACCTTGCGGGTTGGGTTGGGAGTCATCACACTAGTTGAATTTTGGGTAGTGAAAAGTAACCCGTCAAAAACTCAAGTAAATGAAATTCGACCTTTTACAATTCCTTTATCATATTCCAATATGATTTATGCACTTATTAACAAGTAGGGTGCAAACATCGCAAGTATATTATGATTTGGGTCCTAAACTACCTAGACATAAGCATAATTAGGAGCTACGTACGGACTCTCGTCACCTCGTGCGTACGCAGGCCCCACAAATAGAAGCACATATTAATTCAATTCACATATGGGATTTAGTTCCCTCTTACAAGGTTAGAAAAGAGAATTACCTCGTCTGAAAGCTTACTTTCCGGTCCATAAATGGGCTTTAAACCCTCAACTCAATGCCAAACGACTCGAAACTAGTCAAATGTCATATAAAATATTCAATACATGTTCAAAAGTTCATATCCTAACTATTAAAGTGATTTTCCAACCCTAATTGAAGAATTCCTAAAATTCACCCCCGGGCCCACATGCCCGAATTCTGGAAATTGAAGTTGTTACACAAAACATCACAAACTCAAATATATTTTCATGGTTAAATCCCATTTTTCAATTCCTGGGTTTTTCATCTAAACCCATGATTTTAAAAAAATTTACATGTTATATACACCCATAATATATATATTTAACGCACATTATGTACAAATTACTTTCCTTAAGGTGTTAGGTGAAAACCCCTCTTTAAAAGATCCAAAAACCGCCCAAGGAATAAATTAAATGAGCTTAAAATGCATAAGTCCCGCATTAAATGAAGTTCTGGCTTCTGCGATTTCTGGAACCGCGATAAAATAGCCGCACCTGCAATTCCGCTTCTGCGGACAAACTACGCATGTGTGGACCAAGGCCAGGATGACCCCCTTCACTTATGCGCCCAGCTGGTCGCGTCTGCGATCCCGCGCCTGCAGCGATTACATCGCACCTGCGATGCTGCCGGCTTCTGTTGTGGCTCCCTTCACCCCTACGACTTCGCAGGTGTGGTCCCCAGCTCACTTCTGCGGTCACTGGGCTGCCCTTTGCTGGTCCGCTTCTGGCAAAAGGCTCTCTTCTGCGAGCTCGAACCTGCAGCTGGCCAAGCGCAGGTGTGATCGCACCAGTAGCTGGGAGCTTCAGTTGTTTCTCCCAAGTTCCAAACTCAGTCTGAGCCTCGTCCGTTAACTCCCGAGGCCGCCGGGGCCCTGTTCGAACACACTAACAAGTTTGAAATCCTAAAACAGACACGCTCGTTCCCGTGGAATGAATAAAAAACATCAAAAGTAAGCATCATACCTCCAAACCAAATCAAATCAACCTAAGAACTTCAAGTTCTTCAAACATACTCCGAACGCGCTGGAACATACTTAAACTACTCGGAATGACACCAAATTTTTTGTCCAAGTCTTAAATCACCATACGAAACTATTTACTAGCTCGAAATCCCAATTGGACCTCGATAACACAAAATCCTACTTCAAACCAAATTTAAAGAACTTTAAAACCTTGAGAGAGACAACTTTCACTATTAGGCGCCGAAACGTTTTCAGGTCATCCAAAACCATATCCGAACATATTTCCAAGTCCAAAATTATCGTACAAACCTATTGGGACCGTCAAATCCTGATTCCGAGGTCGTTTACTCAAAACGTTGACCATAGTCAAACTTAGCCCTTTTTGCCAACCTTAAGGAACCAAGTGTTCTGATTCCAACCCGAACCCTTCCAAATCATGAACTAAACATCCCCGCAACTCATAAAACAGTAAAAGCACATACAGGGAGTCTTACTAAGAGGAACGAGGATCTAGAAAGCAAAACAACCGGTCAGGTCGTTACATTGAGGGAGATTTTTCACCACATGGATTGGGGTAAGTGTTTTCTACTCTGTTTTGACTATACTTCACGAATCCACCTTTGGTTTTGGATTTTGAGTGATGATTCCAAAAGAGAAATCGGGGATTTTTGCGTAAACTTTCTTAAAGTAAATTTTTGAGTTTTAAACATCGATTCGAAGTTGGATTGGAGTGAAATTAGTATGGTTGAACTTGGTTGAATGGGTAGCCAAATTTTATGAATTTTGTCGGGTTCTGAGGTGCGGGCCCGGGTTTGAATTTTTAGTTTACTCTGATTAAATATGTAATATTCGACGTTTATCGTTTGGATTTGCTTCTTTTGGCATTATTTCATGGTTTTGAGTTGCTTTTGGCTAGTTTCGAGTTGTTCAAAGGTTTATTTGAGCCGGATGGCGCATCTAGTGTATCGATTTGGCTTTTTTTCCTATTAATTGACGTTGTTTCTACGTTCGGGGGTTGATACATATATGTGGTGATGAGCATATATGCTTGTGCCATGATTAATCATGCTTGGTTGTAAATTATACGATTAATTATGCCTTGTAGAATTATGTGACCTTCTTATTTCATGTCTTACATGACTTCTAAATTACTAATAATATGATATTAATTGCTAGAAGCCAACATTTAGCTTATTACAACTTGATTAAAATTTGACAGATTCTTGTGAAACTATTGATGTGTAAAATTCGGTCTTCACTTTGCTTAATCACTAATATATTGCTACGACCGTTATTCTTGAGATATTGGATTCTATAATTGAGTTGAATATCATTTTGAAACTTGTTAAAATACTTGAAAAATAAGGTTCTTGAGGTTTATTGAATTGTTATTGGATTGAAAGTTGTGATTGATGCTCATTTGGAATATACCCTTAACCAGTCTCCCTGATGTTATTCATGCTTGCTACCTTTCTTGTTATTGATATACATGTGTTTGGTGAGGAAGAGTGTAAAGCACGAAGGGTGATGTGGTGCCATTGCATAAACGTTATCATGTGAGGAAGAATGTAAAGCACGAAGGCTGGTGTCGTGCAATTTCATTTACATTATCATGTGAGGATGAGAGTAAAAGCACGAAGTGTGATGATGGTCAATTTCATTTACATTATTGTGTTTTCATTTACATTATCATGTGAGAATGAGAGTAAATGCACAACGGGTGATGCCGTGAGAGTAAAAGCACGAAGGGTGATGTCGTGCCATTTTAGTTACATTATCATGTTTTCATTTAAATTATCATGTGAGGATGAGTAAAAGCACGAAGGGTGATGTCGTGCCATTTTATTTACATTATCATATTTTTATATTATCATGTGTTTATAGAGGAAAGGTATTTCCGTGCAGGCGAGGACGAGAGACATGCATTATGTTATGATATATATTCCTTGTGTATAGATTCATGCCTTTACCTTGAGTTGTTACTATTGCACCTATATTTTCTATGTGACTTGTCGTTGTTGTCTAGTCTTTGTCCTCTATCGCAATGGTTATTGTATTGTACATGCCTTCTATCTGCTTAACTTTTAAAGATCATGATTTCCCTCATGAGCAAGTGTCGAGTAGAGTCTTGTGAGTCGGTATGATGACGTCCATACCTATCTTCAAGAGGCTACAGGGCATTTAGGAAAAATTTCCCTTCTTTCTTTCCTCATCGTGCAACCTTGTTTCAGCTGGAAACTTATGACTTTGATTCTTCCTATTCGATTGTATGCGATGTAACGGACTCGGTATTCGCTATTCACTGATGGTTTGTTATAATACAGATGGTTTATGAAGGGCTATAGATGTTTGATTAACATCACGATATGCTTTCTAGTCTTGGAAGCAAATTCAGAGATAGATCGTTTAGTCATTTATTTTAGGTACAAAGCAGATTCTTATATGTGGTTGCTAAGCATAGACTTGGGAAGATCGGATGGTGGCCTAATGGTTGTGATTATAGTGGGTTCATGGTAAGGTGTTGATTCGAGTACAATTTAGGGTTATCTCTTGCATGATGAGTTTGGATCTTATGTTTTGAACAAGGTTTCCATTTGGTGGAATGCATATAATATCATTTCTGAGCATTTGGGGGATGTTTTCTTGACTATTGAAAGGATGGGTGTGTGCTTGGAAGAGTCTTCGGAGTGTTCTACGACTAGTATCACCTGAGCTTATGATGTTTTTAGATGATTCGCAGTGCGGGATCGGGATAGCTATGAAGATATGGTACTAGCGATTACCGACGATATGTTATATGCCTTCAAGCTAAGTGAGGGAGTCTGCTATTAGCGATCGGATTGTAGGATCATGCGTGGTATCAGTTTCCGGGCTGAGAGGTTGCTTCATTGACTAGTCATGCACTGGTGAAGCGTGGGTTGCTCGGTGCGTATTAGTTGTGTATTGCATATCAGAGTAAGGTGAGTGGTTATTGAGAAGGTTTCGATGAGTTCCATATCATATGTTGAATATAAGGACTTCTGATTTTGTGAATTAATAGGGCTTGAGATCGGTAGTGAATAGTAACTGGATCTACGGTATTTCTATGTCAAGAATGATTCTACATGGAAATAGTGGAGAGATGCAAGAAACAACTTCAGATTCGCAGAAGGTTCCTTCAGAGCCAGCATATCAGATTAAGTTACTTTCGGGTTGGCAGTCTGTGTAACTCGGTTGAGTTAGAGGAGATCATTTCTGATGAATTGATTATGTGTTTATGAGTTCCAGAGAATTCACCCTGGTTATGGCCACGGCCCAGAGTTGACGTTTTTTATAGGTATAGAAGATATATTGTGTGCGGTGATTTTCTCCTGGATTGAGCTGAATGGAAGGTTGTAGATTGATGAGATGTTCATTTGCTTGTGGTTTAGATTTGATTATGAGATTTTTGTATTTTCACATGTTAGTGGCGGTGCACCGTGTGAAGTTGAACGCTACGAGTTCAAGGTTACGGTTTATTTTTAAAGGGAAGGATATGAGTTCCTGATGAAACATACGATTTCAAGTGTTTACGAGAATGTTGACACTATTTGATATTGTCGGAGGAGAGTGCGTATGTTGGAAGGTGCATTATATTTTGAATTGTGGGTATTTTTCTGTAAGATGATGGAGTATGAGTGACGTATCATCCATTTGAGTAGCGGTGTTGAGATCGAATATGGATAATCTAGTAATCATGAGGCTTAGAGATCAGATGTTCTTGTTAGCAGAATATTCCTTGAATGTGAATTTTGAAGAAATGTATTGGATAATTGATGGTGTGTGTCATGGAAAGGTTGTTGTGGACATTTGGAAGGTTATTTACCAGTTTGGAGATCATCTAAATTTGGTTTGGGGATTATTTGTGAGCCTAATGAGAATGTGTATTCTGTATCGGATTAGATTTTCTTGCTCTTGCACAGATGTTGCCTCACGTATATTATCGGGCGGAATGGATGGTATTCGTGCCTTGGTTTAAGTTATGTATTTCTCTCTTATGCTATGACTGTTTGTTAGGGTTACACGATTATTCGCACATGGCGGCCTTATGGCATTATGGGAGAGATGGCCCACGTGATGATGACTTGCGTATTGCACAATATTGTGCTTGTATTTCTCAGTATTGTTTGTGCCTAATCTTCTTCCCACAGTCAATTTGTACACTCTACCGTGCTTGATGTTGACGCACATGTGATCAGTGAGCCTCAGTATTATGGCTCGATGGGTACCCCTATGTTTATTGTTATGGTTGGATGGGATTGCACGACGGAACGGTACTGTGATGAGATGTAACACCTTATTCTTATTTAATCTGTTTTGCTTTTACTTTATTGGAAATAGTTCATGGGAAGATTTTAGTATTACCCCATCTAGTTAACTTAATAGCCTTCTTATTTAACTTTTTTTACAATTATCTGTAATGTCTGAATTATTACTTGTTTGGTGGGTGGATCACGTTGTGTGGGGATATGTACAAATTTTGGGTGTGACATGTTAGTTAGGCTGCTTGTATTGGCGGAGAAGAGGTTTCTAGACCTGAGATTTACACCATCATATTGGGATGAGGAATGTCTGGGAGAATGATACTGTATTTCTACTCAGAATTTGGGCAATGGTCCTGGACAAATGAGTGACCTTCTTGACTAGTTGATCTGATGAGTGGTTATGAGTTTGTGCGTGTTTCTTTCACCGTTAGCAGTGTACGAAGATTTTGAACGAGGTTTTATTTGGTATGAGGTTTACTACTGGTAGCGGATTCGCTTTTTGGGAAGTTATTGTTATGAGTATCCGAATTGTGTGGTATATCATATGATACATCTTGTGTTATGGTTATGGCTTGATATTGCTTGTTCAGACTTATGTTGTGTATGGATTTGAGAATTTGGGTCTTATAATGAAATTCAGATGATAGAAATTGTGTTCCAAGGTTTATGGATTAGGTTGAAGGAAAGTTTTTTGGTTATGTGGAGTTGGCAGACTTATATCGATTGGGGTGACATGGAATCACCCTTGGGTATGTGTATGGTGAGTTCATGTAGTGGTTTAATGGCTTTGGGATGACTCTTGGCATGTTCAAGGATAAACGTATGTTTAAGTGGGGGAGGATGTAACGACCCAACCAGCCGTTTTGAGCATTTGCATTCCGTTCAACTGTTTGAAGTATTGAGTAGCTTCATATGAGGTATTATGACTTTTATGAATCGTCGGTTTTGGTTTTCAGGTGATTCAAAATTGATTTAGAAGAATGATTCTCAACTAGGAAGCTTTAAGCTAGAAGAGTTGACCAAGTTTGACTTTGTGTATATAATCCCGGTTTGGAGTTTTGATGGTTTTGTTAGGTCCGGATGGTGATTGTTGGCTTGGGCTTATGCCCGAAACTGCATTTGAATGTTTCTAGAAGGTTGCGGCTCTATTTGGCGAAAGTTAACAATTTGAAGGTTTGGAATGTTCATAGGTTTGAATGAGAGTTGACTTTGTTGATATCGGATTCGGATTGCGATTGTGGGAGTTGGTATAGCTACGTTGCGTAATTTGGGACTTGTGTGCAAAATTTGAGGTCATTGCGAGTTGATTAATATTGTTCTGCACGAGTTTTGAAAGTTGAAAGTTCAAAAGCTCATTAAATGTGATTTGAGGTGAGATTCGAAGTTTTGACGTTGTTTGATGGTACATGAGGCTTCGAGTAGGCCTGTGTTATGTTTTAGGACTTTCTGGTATGTTGGGATGGGATCCCGAAGGGCTCGGGTGAGTTTCAGAGGTGGTTCAGATCATAGTTATTGAAGCTGGTTTGGTTGTGTCCTAATGTGACTGCACCTGCGGAAATTTGGGCGCAGATGCGGAGACACAAATATGGTCACAAGGGCGCAGAAGCATAGCAATATCTGTTGAGAGAAGACCACATATGCGGAATGTTGGGTGAATCTCTGCGTCCGCAGGAGCGCGAATGAGATCGCAGAAACAAAGTGGAGTGCAAAATCGCGTTTTGGAACGCACCTACGTTTGCTCATAAGCAGGACTTTCTACGCATGTGCGGAAGTATGGACCTGCAGTGATTTGCGCTGAACCAGAGTCTTGTTGCAAAAGCAACGCCGCACGTGCGGCCTTCTGTCCGCAAAAGTGGAAATGCCTGGGCAGAAGCTAAAAATCGAGGGTTTTGTTCATTTTAGCATATTCTGAGCTATGGATCTTGGATTTGGACAATTTTGGAGGCGATTTCTTACCACATGGATTAGGGTATGTGTTTTTACTCGGTATTGATTATACTTCATGAATCAATTTTCGGTTTTAGCATTTGAGTGATAATTTCAAAAGAGAAATTGGAGTTTTTTCTCTAAACTTTCTTAACGTGAAAATTTGAGTTTTGAGCATCGATTCAGAGTCGGATTTGAGTGAAATTTGTATGGTTGGAATCTTAATTAAATGGGTCGGATCTTGTGAGTTTTGTTGGGTTCCGAGGTGCGAACTCGGATTTTACTTTTTGGTTGATTTTTAGTAAATGTGTAAATATTCGACCTTTATCGTTTGAATTTGCTTCATATGGCATTATTTGATGGTTTAGAGTTGCTTTTGACTAGTTTCAAGTCGTTCGTAGGTTGACTGAGCGGGATGGCGCTTCTAGTGTATCGATTTAGCTTGTTTTAGGTAAGTGTCTTGCCTAACTTTATTGGAGAAATTTTTCCTATTAATTGACATTGTTTTCTACATGCGGGGGTGATACATATATGAGGTGGCAAGTGCATATGCATGTGTCAGGATTAATCATGCTCGAGGGTAATTTATACGATTAATTGTGCCTTGTAGATTTATGTGACCTTCTTGTTTCGTGCCTTACTTGACTTCTAGATTACAAAAAAATATGAAATTAAATGCTAGAATCCAAGATATAGCTTATTATAACTTCATTAAAATTCGATGGATTGTTGTGAAACTATTGATATGTTAGATTCGGTCGTCATTATGCTTAATCACTAATGCATCACTACAACGGTTATTCTTGAGATATTGGATTTTATATTTGAATTGAAGATCATTTGTGAAACTTGTGGAAATACTTGAACAATAAGGTTCTTGAGGTTTATTGAATTGGTATTGGCTTGAAAGCTATGATTGATGTTCATTTGGAATATTCGTTTAATCACTCTCCCGATGTTATTCATGCTTTCTACCTTGCTTATTATTGATATACATGTGCTTGGTGAAGAAGAGTGTAAAGCACGAAGGGTGATGTCTTGCCATTACATATACATTATCATGTGAGTAAGAGTGTAGAGAATAAAGAGAGATGTCGTGCCTTTTCATTTACATTATCATGTGAGGATGAGAGTAAAAGCACGAAGTGTGATGATGTTCCATTTCATTTACATTATTGTGTTTCATTTACATTATCACGTGAGAATGAGAGTAAAAGCACGAAGGTTGATGTTGTGTCATTTCATTTACATTATCATATTTTTATATTATTATGTGTTTTTGGCAAGAAAGGTGTTTCTGTGCGGACGGGTAAGAGAGACGCGCATTTTGTTATGATATCTTTTCCTTGTGTGTACCTTCATGTCTTTACCTTGATATATTATTGTTGCACCTATGTTTTCTATGTAACTTATCATTGTTGTTCGGTCTTTGTCCTCTCTCTCATTGTTGTGTTGTCCTTGCCTTCTATTTATTTAACTTATTAAGATCATGCTTTCCCTCATATTTTTTATATCTATATCTAAGCCTTCTACCATATTTGTTATTAAGTGAATTACCTGCAATGTGAATTCATGTGCTTTTTCACTTCGTCGATGCATACAACCTAACAATAAGCTGTAGAAGGAAAAAAGTTCAACCAGCTTCCGCATTTCTTCAATTTCTTCGACCTCTTCATTACCAGTAAGTTGCTAAAGTTCTACCTCCTACACTTTCACCACTTGCTCGAATTGTTTGTACATTTCGGAGAAACAGAGCTGTCAGGGAATATGATGCACGTCTCCATTTCTTGATTACTCTATTGTCTTGCTTATAATGTAAAAGTTGACTTTGGACATGTTCAATTGTTTAAGCTGGTTTCTATCTGATTAAAACGCTTGACACAAGAATCCTGTTTACACTGTGTAATTGAATTTCAAAAAGATATAAAGACTCAATTGGGAAAAAACATTTTCAATTTTGGGAGTCACAATAGACAACCAAAGGTGACTGAAGGGATTGCACTAAAAGTGTTAATCACCACTTAATCACAAGTTCACATCTAGGGAGAATGTGTGCAGTCTCTGTTTTGACTCAGCATACCAAACCTATACTGAAATTCATAGAAATCAATATACTCGAGTATCAACATTTTTGGCAAACAAAACAAAGTTCTTAAATCAAACAATTATAATTTCGAGTCACTAGAGTTCAAGAATCTTGAATTTCAGAATGGCTCTCAATTCGTCCATTATCAGCTAAGTAATAACCACCTTCATGATCTGAAACTACACGTCCTGTTTATTCGACTAGTCGCTCCAACCATTGAGGGCCTTTTAGATGGATTCTTGAAAGTACAACAAATTGCTAGCTGTAACAATTGAACCATCTGTTCTCCAAAATTCTGGTAATTATGCAGCAGCATACTGTCGAAAACATCAATAATAGGCTTTTCTTGAAACATTACTCGAACCCAACTAGGCAAATCAACCCCTGTGTTCTTGCCAATTGCTTCCAATGGGGCTTTACCAGTCAGTAATTCCAAGAGCAGGACACCAAAGCTGTAAACATCGGATTTTGGAGAAACATCATAGGCATTTTCCACTTCTGGTGCTTGATATCCAGGGATTAGGACAAACTTGGAGTTTGGCACGAAAAATCTGAACATTCCATGTTCTGAGAGACGAACATCGAAACAATTGGCGAGTAAAACATTGGATGACCTTATGTTGCCATGACAAACACCAGGGCCTTGAGCATGGAGAAATTCGAGAGCACGAGCAACTCCATAAGCGATTCTAGTCCTTACTTCCCATGTGAGTGGAGCTTTCTTAGCCATTCCGTTATCTACATAACACATGTGAAGTTCAACAATAATTTAAGGTCAAGGAAAATAAAGGGAACAAGATTGGCTGTTAAAAAATGTACTAAGATGTGATGATAAAACTGGTGCATGTTTTGTTGGGCACATGCCCATGTTATTCAGCCAAAGGCCTAATTCTATTCTCTTTTGGTTTTAATTCCTATTCGAAATTGGATTCGGTATTTATTCCTATTTAGAGTTGGTTTTGGCTTTAAGATAAAGCACCACTCATTATCTATAAATAGGATAATCTTGGAGAATTGTTCTATTCTCATTGGTACAAGTCTTTGAAAGACTTAAATACACAAGAGTGGTTTTTGAGGGAGCTTTCGTCAAGAGAGAAGTATGAAGAAAAGTATTCGTTTTTACCGCAGATTTTTATTCCGATCAGCCAACTTCAAATCACGTTTGCCGATTCGTTAACCGTTGGATCCAGTTTTTGGAAAATTGCGTAAAAAGAGACATGTTACGACAAGACTTACCATGCAAAAGGGAAGCCAAACTACTCATGGGCATGTAATCAAATATGAGAAGCTTCTCATCTTTTGAATAGTAATAAGCTCTTAAAGGAAGCAAACTCTGATGATCACTCAATTTTGCCAATTCTTGAATCTTTTGCTTGAATTCCTCTTCACGCAAACAACAATCTTTTAACCTCTTAACAGCCACAGTTTTCCCATTACCCAATTCTGCCTTATAACTATATCCAAAAGTTCCCTTTCCCAAGAGTTCTGCTTCTGATCTCAGCAAGTCTTCCAAATCATACTCCTCCATAGAATTCCCAGAAAACTCTATTTTATTATTCACAAATATTGTTTGGCTTTGTACCATTTAGCACCCAAAATGCCTAGGAAAGTAATCTGATCATTCACTTATATTTTGTGTGCTGGTTGCTATGAACTTTCTGCGGAAACTCCTTTGCACAAAGAATGGAAGAATCTAGGTGCCAACTGTTTGCTATGTGGTCTAATTAATATAAAGGCTGTTTAGTTGAGGATTCAAAAGAGAAATACCATGTCTGACTTTTTATATCTGTTAATTATTCCAAAAATCAACCTGAAATGTATATCAAGATACAGACTGATGAATCAGATTATGATGAAAATGATTTGGAAGCCACCTGCTCTACGTTGAATACTTATTTATTTTTCTTCTAGGGAATATTATGCTTAATTTTACCAGATATATACTTGGACATTCAAGAAAAATGAAGAAAGAGAAGTGGCAGGTATGTCAACGCTCAGATTTATTTTGGATTGACTTTTTATTTTTATTTTTTTAATAGGAAAGGCCTAAAAATACTACTCAATTTTCAGAAATGGTCTGTCCATGCCATTCGTTAAAAAAATGTTCATTTCATGCCATTGCCGTTACACCTTTAGCTCATCTATGTCATTATTGAACTAACGGCACAATTTTATTTTTAACAGTGAGTGGCATAGGTGAGCCAAAGGTGTAACAGCAGTGACATGAAATGAGCATTTTTTTAACGGATGACATGGATAGACCATTTCTCAAAGTTGAATGGCATTTTTAGGCCTTTTTCGTTTTTTTAATAACGGTAGTGTCCGGGTCAACTTGCGTGCACCTCAACTAATTCCACGGGGTACTGCTAACTTCCACCTGCATAGGTACCGGATAATTTTGGATTAACATTTTGCTAGGTGTCCATTCTGTAAATACATGCGCGCGTCTTATAAAATTCAGGTGTACACCGAATAAAAGTCGTCATGTTCAGGTGAGTCAGATCTATTCTTTAATCTATACAACATAGGGTTTGTGCTCCAAATATTTCTTTAATCCTAGTAAAACAGAACTATATAAGGTGTTTTATAATAAAATACCATAAATATGAGATTATTCATGGCATTGTACTAAAATATTCAATAAAAAAGATGAGAAAATCGCATAAAATAAATATTATTAATAAGCCATAACGAAAACAAACATAATTGAAAATTACTAATACGTTGCTAAAATAAGTATCACTAATAAGTACTATTATTTACATGACTAAACACTAAAAGAAAAATAAGTTATGCATTTATCTAAACCATGAAAAAAACTAAAAAGTAATTGAATGTCTTTTATTATCTAGTATTGATTTGATTTTGGTTTAGGATTTATTTGAGTTACTAACAGTTATGGACTATAAAATTTATTGGAGTATCCAAAAATTATAAGTCCAAACTTAAAATGATACGTTAAAAGCTAAAATTATGAAAAAATTTAAGAAATATTAATAAACTACACTCAATAAATACTTTCATATATTAAATATATTTAAAACTTCTATACATATAATGTCGCGTTGGTCTGGTTTCGGTTTGATTCTTTGTAGTTAAAACGAAACCAGATAAAAAATCGTCGTACTTTCTTTTCAACACCAAACCAATCAAATCAAACCAAAGTCGTATTTTTATTCTCAGCTTAACTCGGATTATCGGGTTGATGCGGTTTGTCGGTTTTATCTTTACACCCCTAGATACAATAATAGAGATTCTAAAATATAATATATTGGCTTATAAGTTGTAGTTAATATAGTTTTACTGTGCAGTATGTCGTTATTTGCGTTCATACTCTACATTTTGTTAAAGTAATTTAGAACATGACGAGGGGAGTTAAATAAATTAAAATTAGAGTTGAGTGATTTTTCATTATAAAAATTAGTTTAGTGACTTTGGTAAAATAACAGTAAAACTTGAATTACCATCCATGAAATTACCACTTTATTTTTCTATCACTAACAAAGAAAATATACCTTAGCTGTTTCAGGCGCACCTACTGAAGAATTAAGCAAGTTTTATTTTCTTCAGATTCAGTTTCACATTTTACACATACGTACTAGATGGAGCAAAAGAATAAACATAGTAACACAGCTACGAGAATACTTTTTTTTTTTCAGGTATGAAAACTTGAGAACATCACCAAATACGATTGGAGTTACAAGAAAAGCAAACGGCCAAGATATAATTCATTGAACAAAAGTCATAGGTCTATATATAATCTAGGAGCTTTTATCTAGCAATACTATACTAGGAATTTATTTACTCACACTAAAGAGATTTTAATTTATTACTAGAATTTAATATACAGTTTACCAATTATATACAATATAATATATTAGACAATTTTTCACGTTTCATTTCCCTCTTCTTCCTTCCCCATCCCAACCAACTATAACGATCCGACTAGTTATTTTTTTGTATTTGAGCCCCTTTCCCCCATTTGTTAATTTTCATATATGTATTTATTATTTTGTGACTTGCGCAGTTGATTGGTTAGGCTTCGGGAAGGTTCAGGAGTTATTTCGAACACTTAATGTCATTTATGGAAGCTTAAGTTGTAAGGGTTGACCGAGGTTTAATTTTTATGTAAACGATCTCAAAATGGTGTTTTGATGGTTCACATAAGTTCATATTGTGATTTTTGACTAAGACATATGCCCAGATATGGATTCGGAGGTTCCTAGGTTGATTTGGCTCTTTTCGATGAAAGTTAAATCGAGAGTTCACATTGGTGTTATCGAGTTCAAATGATTGTTTTGGGAGATGGAATAAGTTCGTTATGTCATTTAAAACTTGTGTGAAAAATTTAAGGTGATTCCGAATTGGTTAGACGTGGTTCGACTTGAGTTTTGGAAGTTAAAAGTTTGATTAGTTCTTTGGGCTTGAATCGAGGTGGAACTTTTGGTTTTGGTGTTATTTTTGTGTGATATAAGACATCGAGTAGGTCCTTGTTATATTCTAGGACTAGTTGGTGTGATTGGACAGGGTTCCTGGGGCTTCGGGTGAGTTTCAGATAGGTTTCAGATCATTTGATCCTCACTTATTGATGTCGGCAGGGTGGTGCTAAGGAGGCCGTGATTGGAGATTATGGTATTATGAGGATTTAGCGCCGAAATTTTATTCTGAATGTTGATGGGCTGAGGGAGTTTATCCTTGAGGAGGCTCACAGTTCACGGTATTTCATTCACCCAGGTATCATGAAGATGTATCGTGACTTGAAGTTGCCCTATTTGTGGCGGAATATGAAGAAAAATATTGGTCAATGTCTCTCGGTATTTGAACAAGAAGTAAAGTATGAATTTATGAAACCAGGTAGGTTGACTTAGAGATTGGAGATACCAGAGTTGAAGTGGGGGCGCATCACTATGTAGTTTGTGATAGGCTTACCACGGACCTTGAGGAAATATGATGTTGTTTGGGTTATTGTTGTAACGACCCGGCCGGTCGTTTTGAGAATTTAAGTCTCGTTCGGCGGCATAAGGTCTTGAGAAGCTTCGTATTATGTGTATTGACTTGTGTGCGTGGTCGAATTCAGTTACCGGATGATTCAGAATCAAATCAGAAGAAGGATTCTACTTTTACAAGCTTAAGCGGTAAGAATTGACCGGAATTTGACTTTCCTGTAAACAGCTCCCCAATGGGTTTTGGATGATATCAACAGCTTCGTATGGTGAATTTGGACTTAGGTGTGTGTCCGGATTTGGATTTGGAGGTCTGTAAGGTAATTTGAAGCATTTCGATAAAAGTTGGAAAAGTTGAATTTTGGAAGGTTGGGTGGTTTGACCAAGAGTTGACTTTGGTGATATCGGGGGTCAAAATGTGATTCCAAGATTTGGAATGGCTCCGTTATGTCATTTATGACGTGCCTGCAAAATTTGACATCATTCCGGATTGATTTTATAGGTTTCAGCGTGAATTTTAGAAGTTGGAAGATTTGAAAGTTCATAAGTTCGATTCATGGTGCTATTCGTAGTTTCCACGTTGATTGATATGATTTGAGACCTCGAGCGAGTCCGTGTTAGGTTATGGAACTTGTTGGTATGTTTAGACGGTGTCCGGGGGGCCTCAGGTGTGTTTCGAATGGGCTACAAGCCATTTCTTCAGGTTTTGAGTTGCTGGTTTCTGGTGTCTGATGTTCCCCTTCGCAATCGCGGAGTGCCTTAGGCGCTCGCGTAGTGTTCTGCTGACCTGCCATATTTTCATTCTTCGTATTCGCATTCCTGTGTTTTCCTCTTATTTGCGTTCACGTGTTGCTCTCGCGTTCGTGTAGCTCAATTCCTGGGCGATCGATTTTTCCTCTCCACATTCGCGAGAATGTTGCCGCGTTCGAGTAGCACAACTAGGTAGTACTCATTTTTCTTCTTCGCGAACGCGATTATTCTTCCGCGTTCGCGATGCATAAACACCTGGGCAGCATAATATATCTTTCAAATTGAGGTTTAGGCCATTTTTATCATATCTTGAATTGTAGATTTCGATTTTGAACGATTCTTCGTGGGATTTTCAAACAAATCTGGGTAAGTGTTCTTCATCTAGAATTTACTATAGTCCATAATTTTATCTTTATTTTTATCATTTAATTAGTGTTTTTGAGTAGAAAAATGGAGATTTTTGAAGAAAACTTTCAAAATGAAAAATCATGATTTGAGGGACGAATTGGTATCGAAATTTGATAATTTTAGTATGGTTGAACTCGTATCGGAATGAGTGTTCAGATTTTTTAAAATTTATCGATTGCGAGGTGCGAGCTTTGGGGTCGACTTTGGGCCGATTTTTAGATTTTGATAAATATTGAGGCTTTATGATCCGGAATGGTTTCTTATGAGTTTTATTTATGCTTTGAAGTTATTCTGGCTAGAATTTAGTCGTCCGGAGGTCATTTCACCCGGAGAAGTTCTTTTTAGAGTACCTGTCTGTCTGCTTTGAGGTAAATATCTTGCCTAACATCGTTTGGGGGAACTACCCCTTAGGATTTAAGTCTTCTATGTTAATTGTAGTCTGTGTATGCGAGGTGACAAATACGTGCTCAGGCTTATTTGTGGAGAGTTGGCCTTTTAGGGTTCTTAGGTCTTTGCATTCACCAAGTATGAAGTTGTTTTTGTTATGACTAAGTTTTTAAATTACTAGTTTCACTTCTACCTGCTTAATTGGAATTAATTGCTTTATGATTCACTTTTATTGCTTATTTGACTATATGACTTCACTAAACATTTTTACCTCTTCTATTGCCATGCTATCTTTTCATAACTACTTATATTTATTTAAAATTATTATTATCTCTTCTGTAATTGTTTAGCCTTAATTGAGGTTATGAGTATTTTTCCGGTGCGTATCCTTAATTGAATTTGTTGTATCTCTTTCGTAATTTCCCAACCTTAAAAGAAGTTTAGATATCCTATATCTTAACTGACTTGTCCTTATTTGGAATTATTTGACTCGTGTTAGCTCCCTTTTTGTTGAACTGTATATTGTGGGATCGTTGTTACATATTATTTTCTCCCTTGTTGAGCTGTTTTTATTACGCCTAATATTCACTATTGTGGTTATTCCTTGTGAACTAGTTCTACCGTTTCTTGGTGATCGAAAGTTCTTTAGTTGATTTACTTGTCGTACTCTTGTATTTATTGTCATTATTGTCGTTGTACTTGTTTATGTGATGCACGAGGTTTCTTTCGTGCGGTTGTTATTGTGGTGCACGAGGTTTCTGTCGTGCGGTTGTTGTTATTGGGTTGCACGAGGTTTCTGTCGCGCTATTGTTACTCTTTATATTTGCACATGCGGCGTGACAACGCGGGATATATATATGTGGGTTGCGCATGTGGCGAAATAAGGAGGGAACATTATTATGCACGTGTGACGAGACAACGCAGGCATTCACTTTATTATTGCACACGTGGCGAGACAAGGTTGGTTTTGTCAGGGATTGATTTTTGATGACTTGTGATAGCCTGGGGGCATTCTTATTGTTGATAATTGTATAGTGGTGCACTTACTTGTGTGATTTCTATCTTGTGGAAAATTGTGAGAAAATAATTTACGTGCTGTCCATTTCTTTTTCTATACTTACTAGCTGGCATGAACTATGTTAGAACACTTGCATAAGCATACACATAGTTAAGCACTCTTATTGGTTAAGAGGATTCTTGATATTGTTGAGTATAGATGCACATCCTTGTTTACTTTCCTTCTATATGAGAATGGCTCTATTGGCACGTGTGTCGTCACTGCGGTTATAGAGTGTAATGCGAGCACAGGATTCCAAGTGTTAGGGTTGAGGAATTGGGACCCATGAGTTGTGAATATTCTGAGGTTTGGTACCATCGTGGAGTATTGGCTAAAACCTGGTGTGAAAGCGCCCGTTTTTGGTTGAGTTTTTGCTTGTCTTTCCTTTATCTGTGATCACCGGATTTAAATTGTGTTTTGTTCATTCTTCTCTGTCATTATTATGGTATTCCGCTGTTAATTGTTGTTTTTCCTTTCTTACTTCAAATACTGTATTATTTGTCATTACGCATAGTCTTTATGTAAATATTGTATTCTGTTGTTTCTATACTTATATTTGTTCAGGTTATTTAGTCCAGTAGGTGTCTTGACTGTTCCTCGATACTCCACTGAGGTTAGTCTTGATACTTGTTGGGTACTGCTGTGGTGTACTCATATTACACTTCTGCACATTTAGGTGCAGATCCAGGTATTTCAATGTCAGTTGATCATCAGCTAGCTGTGCGGATTGTTGTTGTGGAGACTCAAGGTAAACCTGTTGCGGCATTCGTAAGCTACAGAGTTACCTTCTGATTTTGTATTCACAATGTTTACCTTATTTCAAAATAGTTGTATTTAGAAATTCTTAGCAAACTCTGTAGAGCTTTTGACTTGTACTACCGTTGTTGGGATTGTAAATTTTATAATGATTTTCTATTTCAAAATTGTTAGATGTCATTTAATTATTGTTGTTATTCGGTTAACGTTAGACTTTCCTAGTCCCTAAGACTAGGTGCCGTCATGACACTCAACAGAGGGTAAATTGGGTCATGAGAATTGTGGACCGGTTGACTAAGTCCGCACACTTCATTCCGGTGATGACTTCCTATTCTTCAGAGCGGTTGGCTCATATTAAAATTCGGGATATTATCCGCCTGCACGGTGTGCCCATTTCTATCATTTCAGGTTGGCCACACAGTTCAACGTGAGTTGGGCACGTCTAGGAAGTCAAGCTGAGTACCACGTTTCATTCTTAGACGGACAGAAAGTCTAAGCATACTATTCTGATTTTGGAGGACATGTTGCAGGCATACTCTTAGGATTTTGGGGGTCAGTGGGACAAATTTCTACCTCTAGCAGAGTTTGTCTACAACAACATATATCATTCGAGCTTCCAGATGGATCCGCACGAGGGCTTATATTGGAGGTGATGTTGTTTGCCGGTTGGTTGGTTTGAGCCTAATGAAGCTAGATTGTTGGGAACATATTTGGTCTGTGATGCTTTGGAAAAGCTTAAGTTGATTCAGGAACAACTTCGTACAACTTAGTCCAGGCAAAAGCGTTATGCAGACTAGAAGGTTCTAAATGTGGATGGAGAGTGAGAAGGTTCTTCTTCGAGTTTCTCCTATGAAGGACGTGATGCAATTTGGCAAGAAGGGTAAGTTGAGACCGAGGTTTATTGGCCCGTTTGAGATCTTTGAGAGAGTTTTAGAGGTTGCTTATAGGCTTGCATTGCCTCATAACCTAGTAGGGGTACATATGATATTTTACGTTTCCATGCTTCGGAAGTACCACGAGGATAGGTCATAAGTTTTATACTTCAGCATGTTTCATCTTGATGATAATTTCACCTATGTAAAATAGCTGGTGGCTTTTCTAGGCCGGCAAATTTGAAAGTTGAGATCTATGAGTTCCTTCTATGCATGATGGGAGTTGGCACTGAAGTTGTTCCTACTTTTCGATTATAGCTGCCACTTGTACTTGATAGATTTAGATTTTTCTAACATGTTTATGTAAACTTCGAACAGATGATGTATATATTCCGTACTAGTTTTTTTTTGTTGTAATTTTTATGTCTTATAAGCTCATGATTTGTATTACCCGTCCTTGAAAAAAATGTATTAAATTCAATAATTTCATTTTTTCTTTTTCACTCTTATCGTTATCTTTAGATTATGTTTACTATTATTGATTTACCTAGCGGGTTGAGTTAGGTGCTATCACGACTAGTTGAAATTTTAGACTGTGAAAAAAATACATCGATATTTATCTTTTAAAAGGCGAAAAAAGTTGTTTATGGTAATCAAAAGTTTGGCAGAAGAAGAAAATAGATTGCAAAGATTTTAAAAGTATTGAAGGAATTTGAAAAGGAGTAAAGTAAAAAGTGAAAAGATGGGTATAGACGGTTCTCAAACAAAAATCATCATTACCTCATTAATTGGAAAAACTACTCCTTATTCACATAGAGGCATATATGAGGATCAAGAAATATAGAGGGACGTGCGTCCTTTCAAGTGTCAGAAGCCGTTCAAGAATTTTACTGCCAAGTAATAAGAGATATTATCTACTTCCCAGTGACATAAAGTTGAGTCGCTGGTAAGTAGGGGGACTATGTGTATTGGGTAAAATTTATAGCCTAAAGGTGAAAATTCACATGCAGACACGTGGCAGTGGTGACAGGATGGAGGTGTGCCACCAATCAGATAATAATAAATAAATCCATGTGACTGGTATCATTTAAAATAGTTCCCGGGGACGCAAGGCTTGGAGGTAAGATATTAAAAATACGACACAGTTGAAGGCAGTCAAATTAAAGGGGCGGCTATCATAGAAGATCTATTTATTCCCAACATTACGGAGCCATTAAGAAGGGTTTTTATTCATGTTTAAGAGGACGAGATTTGAGGATCTTGTCTCTCTAACTCTAGCTAAAAATAGAGCATTTGTACTCATTATAAGGACACGATCGACAAGAATCATCAAGAACAAACCTTCTTTCTTTCAGTTTTACAGTTCTATACAAAATCATTTGTTAGAACTTCATTATTAACTTCACTCTGATGGACTTCATCTGAAATTAAGGCTTGTTTCATTCTTTAACTATATTTTATGTTGCTACTTCTCATTTGTAATTTTTCTAATCAGATCATTTTAATCCAGGTGTCTAGTAACACCGTATACAAATTTAACTGTACCTTTTTTGGATAAAAAAAATTGCATTTCTCCACCTTCTTTATTATTTTATTTTTTCCTATTTCTTGATTATCTGATGTTCATTATTGTTTCTATTTTTCAATCTCAGACAAGCGAATGTCACAAGGATGTTGTTTATTGTTTGTTTTTCATTTCTCCAGTTATGATAAGTTACCTACCATTTATTCTAGGTTATCAATCAATATTTGTTAAGTAGAATTAACTGCAATGGGAATTCATGTACTTTTTCACGTCGGCGGTGCATATAACTTAACAATAAGCTGTAGAAGGAAAAAAGTTCAACCAGCTTCCGACTTCAATCTTTTCTTCAAATTTGCATCCATTCTTCTATTTGACCAAAAAGTGTAACCCATGGCTCAAATAATTAAATTTATGTACTAAGGGGTTAAACCTAGTTAACATAATATGTCTAGATGCGAGTTGCGAAAGCGAGACTAATGTTGGACAGATATGGTAGAAATATAATAATGGTGTGCTACAACCATTCCAAGTAATGTGAGAAATAATAGAGCGTTAAATATCAACAAACAATAACAAATGACATTTAAGTAAATAGAAGGAGTGATTCACCCAATAAAGGAGGAACTAGGTGGTTATTCCTCATGACAATGATGAATGATAGACAAATCCTTGAATGGTTGAATTATCCTCGGATCTGGTGGAAAGTATTCAATAATATAGACAAGAATATTGGTAAAAAGATGATGTTTGTATCTTAGTAAGAGAGAGAGAGAATCTTTTGTCAAAGTGTGTTCTTACAAATGAATATCACTTGCCTCACACTATTGTCCCTCTTCCTATATATATGAGACATATTTATAACAAACCCTAACATTACAAACTGTAGAGAATATTCGCTAGAGTATTCTCTTTAATATCTTATTTCAAAAACTAGTTGTTACAGCTTCATCAGTGATGCTCGACATTGACCATTGTCGCCATCTCGACCACGGCTTCCGTCGACTCTTTGGTTATGAGTATTTCTGCTTCCTGGCCCATCTCGGCTAATTACGACTTGAGACTTCCTCTTTCTGGTTAATCTTATTTTGAATAATATCAGACAGATTTTGACCCATACAGTTAGTTCATCCACTTATTGAGGCCGGACTCAGAAGGCCTTGATGAGCGGATTATGTTTTTCGTGGTCCAAATGATTGGACGAGTGGGTTGGGTCGCGATGTTTGAGACGAGATGACAACGTGGCCTTTCATGAGCCGCAACTTTTTGGTTTACATTGTTCCTGGATCAAAGTAACACCATACATCATAATGCTGCATTTTCCCGATGCGTTATGTCATCTCGCATGCATCTGTTGGTTGGATATGTCACTTCGATAGTGGTTCTAAGTAATGAGCACCTAATTTCTCAGGTTTGATGTCTGAGCTGTTATAAATAGGGATTTGAAGACACACACTCATGTTTTATAGATTTCCCATATCGAAACCTTGTGCCTTAATCTTCTTTTTCCATTGTAGTGCATCTTCTTTCGCTTCGATAGTCCCAGCGAGGAAAGTTACTCGGGGCCCTAGCGATGGTTTTCCCACCTCACATGGAAGGCGTCTCCGTTGCCATTGAGGACGAGAACTTCCCTATGATGGAGGAGATAGTTCCTCATGGTGAGAAAGCCAAGTCTGATTTTTCAAAGGTGCCTGAAGCTAAGCCCGAAATCTCTTAGTCAGCAATGAAGGAGGCCGATAATTAAAGCTTAGGCTAAATTCAGCATTCCTGCTCACATCGAGTTGGTCCCTGCCGTGCGGGATGTGGTACAAGTCCACCGCTCGGGTACTGTGCATTCTACGCTTACCCCTTTCATGTCGACCACACTTTTCCCCTTCTTCCACTAGCGGAGGAGTTTTTCCGTGTAAACTCGCACTGTATATCTATAAGCTCATAAGGATGCTTACTAAGTTTGCAGAATTGGTCGGGGTTGAGATCACACTTCGGAATTTGATGCATCTCTTCGCCTCTAGTTTTTATTGGGGGACGATGTTAAACCTTTCCCTCCGAGGGGAAAGTGCCTGGTGGTGAACATGGATGACAAGGCTAATTGCCAGTTCTGGCACAATTTTTTCTTTGTAAGAACCAAGGACGTTGGCCAACGTAAACGTCTTCCGTGAAACTTGGAATTATACTCGTAAGTGCCTAACCTCTCTTCATTGAGGTATTTGATATACATTTTTTAGTCATGGGTTTTGATCTATTGCTCCTTTCTTATACAGCCAAGACTATGTCCCCTCCTTTGGTCGGGGACATTTCTGATTGGGTCGACCGTCTCCTCCCTCATATTACTGGAATCCATGACTGGCCGGGATTTTTCAAGAAGTTTGGGCCTGCTCCCTGCTTAACCGGTGAGTTTCTTTGATTTGGCCTCCTAGTCGCTTACCTTTTGTATTTTACTCTAGTTGACCTTTTTTTCTTTTGTACTTCTCTTAACTCCAGCAAGAGGGTCTTCGACAAGGCCGAGAGCTCCCCCTCCTGCATTCCGTAAGAGGAAAGATGTTGTCTAGTTGGCTTCTTCCCCTTCTACGACCATGGTTGATTCTCCTCGCTACTCGATCCCACACGCTGCTTCCGCATCAATTCCTTCTTTAATTGTGGATAGTTCTGCCACGACCCAAAATCCCTAAGGTCGTGATGGCGCCGGACATCAATGTCAGGCAAGCCAAATCATTAATTAATTCAAATAACTTTCCGGTTTTAACATTTATGAAAACATTTCCTTTCACTTTATTACATATTTACCAAATAAAAATCTGTTAATTAAAAATAATGGTTTGAATACTACACTTTAACAAATATAACCCAACACACCCCAGAACCCGGTGTCACAAGTACATGAGACATTTCTAAGAATTTATACAATCATCACAAAGCCTGTCCGAAATACAAATTGGACAAGGAAATTTGCAATAAAAATAAATACAGTACGAGGGAGAATCTGTCAGCTGCGGATCGCCTCCGGATGATGCAGCTCGCCTAAGTCTCTGAATCCTCCACATTTCTATGAAAGTACCTGTGCAACAAAATGCACATCAAGTATACCATGAGTACAAAAACAACGTGTACTCAGTAAGTCGCCTGCCTAACCTCAAAGATGTAGTGATGAGAGGTCGAATTAGACACTCACTAAGGGCCAGCAAATTAATTAACAGTATAACATGAACACGATAGGCATGTAAAGGTAGTAAAACAACAATATATATAAGACACTGAAATACAAATAAATACTGGAAATAAACAAAACAGATACCACTTCCTCATTATTTTCCAAGATATTTTAAATAAACAATTTCCTCTTTGTTTTTCCCCAAATATCATAAATCCACAATTTCTTCTTTATTTTCCCCCAAATATCTTATCACTTCAAAAATCATGAAAAATATTTAACAATTTAGCATGCGCATATGGGATAAGGACAACCGGCCTGAGCCATCATAATAAACATCTATGTGCACTACCGAGGGTCGAATGGTCCGAACCATAATATTTCTTTTAATCTCGCCGTGGCATACGACCCTCTCCCATGAGAGTGGGGAAACAACCCTCCGCTCGCGGAATGTAAATTGCGAAGCGGTCACATGCAGTCATGAACAATCAACAGTCCACCCCGAATACGTCGGGAAAACAAGTAACCAAATAAATGACAGATTTCTCTTTTAAAAACCACAAAATAGTACTTAAATCCTTTTTTTCGAAATTCACTTGCCAAGTTTTTATAATGTTTAATAATACAACCTTATCCGGAAATACAATTGCCCGCGAAGGAAATCAATTCTCTTTTTAGATAGTTTAGAAAAATAAACTCTACCCTTCCTTAGTCATTCAATTAAAATTTCGGTTATATTAGCATTATAATACCACTGACAAGATTACAGGTATAACAGGTAAGACATGCTAGTGGGTCCTAGGATACCCGGACATGGCATAATAGTAGCTACGCATGGACTCCCGTCACCCTGTGCATACGTAGCCCCCGCAGATAGTAACACATACTTAATTATTTCACCTAGGGGGACAATTCCCTCTCACAAAGTTAGAAAAGAGACTTACCTCGCTCCGAAATTCCAATACCGGCTTTCAAGCCCTTCCGACGACTCCAAACGGACGCACAACGCCCCAAAACTATCCAACCAACGACAACCCAATAAAAATATACTCTAATATTTGTAACACTTCAAAATTATATAATTTCCCAACCCCAATTAGTGAAATGACCAAAATTCCCTCGGGCCCACGTTCCCGGAATCCGAAATTTCTCGAAGATATATTCTACAGATAGCCTTAATAACTCAAATATAGAATTTACTCAAATATCCATGCTTAATTCGTGGCTAAAAATCCAATTATTCATTTTCTAGGTTTCTTCAATATTTCCCAAATTCCAACCAATTTCCATACCTAATCCATGCATATAATCTTGTATTTAACTTAGAGGCATGAAGGAGTTGCTTACCTTGACATTGCATGAAGGAATACTCTATTTGAAGCCTCCCAAAATCGCCTAAGCCCAAGAAGAAATGAAGACAAATGAACCAAAATCCTTGTTTTAAAACATTCTGCCCAGGCCGATTTCCACACCTGCGGTCCTACCTCCGCACTTGTGCTCCTGCAGGTGCGACCAATCTCCCGCACCAGCGGCTTCCTCAACTCCAGCCCAAAATTACACTTGCGCCCCATTGTCCGCGTCTGCAGCTTCGCAGGTGCGGAAATTCCATCGCACATGCGATCCCAGCAAAGAATGCTCACTCTCGCACCTGCGGTGCCAAAGCCGCACCTGCAGCCAAATCCTCGCAGGTGCGGATCACACCACTTTACAACAATTCCCGCCTTCTTCAACTTCAAATATTGATCTGTTAACCACCCGGAATCCACCTGAGGCCTCCGGGACCCTGTCCAATTATACCAACCTGTTCCAAAACATAATCTGGACTTGCTCGAGGCCTCAAATCACATCAAACAACATCGAAACCACGAATCGCACCCAAATCCCAACTTTATGAACCTAGAAATTTCCAACTTCTACATCTGATGCCGAAACCTATCAAATCACGTCCGATTGACCTCAAAATTTGAACACAAGTCATTTTCGACATTACGAACCTTCTCCAACTTTTGGAATCGCATACCGACCTCATATCAAAACTTCCACTTCCGGTCGGATTTCTCAAAAACCTTCAAATTTCTATCTTTAGCCAAATGACTTCAAAATGACCTACGGACATCCAAGTTCACTTCGGATCACGCTCCCAGCTCCAGAATCACCATACGAAGCCATTCCCATACTCGGAATCCCAAACGGACATCAACAACACTGAAATACACTTCAAGCCCAAATCTATGAAAT